>OY856188.1:286044869-286333012 GCA_963693315.1 Diogma glabrata
CTCTCTACCTCTCTCTTTCCCTTAGTTTTCGGATTATCATTTGGATGTTTGTATTGCATCAAAGTCACTGCAACAAAATTTCAATTTTTCTATTAACTTGATTCGCTGAATTTCTGTGACTTGTCTTTATTTCATCTCCTTTTTCTATAAAATCACAACAGATTAAATTCTCTGTCTTAATAATTTATCCAAATTTTCACTTAATAAAATATTCATAATTTTTATTATATTTATTTATCTACTCAAACAATCAACAGAAATTTAAATTTAATAAAAAGAAAGATGTCCTAAAGGTAAATAGAAAAAAAAACTGCCGAAAAAAGTCAAAAATTAAAATAAATGGAAACTTTATCGGGTTATACATCTTATCCACAGATTCATCCTTAAATGAAAAAGGGATTGAAAAAAAAAATTGTTAAGTAAATTGGAATAGATAGCTTGATATTGTTATTGTGGATGTTATTCGATTTTTTTTTCTTTTAACAAATTTTGTATTAATTTTACACAAAAAGGAAAATGTTTTAATTAATTTTGATTAATGATTTGTTTCGAGATTTTCGGATTTTCATAATGCCTTTTTGTCTACCAAATATAGGAAAAGGGTAGCTTTGGTATAATTTGAGTTGTTTGTTTTAATTGTTTTTTATTTAAAGATTTGTGTTTGTATGGAACGAGAAGATTTATATTTATATTGGATTTTGTTTTGATTGACAGTTGAATTTAGATTAAAAGTGAAAATATTGAGAATAGTATAGGATGATTTGTTGCAAGCTGATAGATACTGGTAAATGACGGAATGACAGATTCTTCTTAATCTTTGTAATTTTGAGGCTTGTGTTTGATCGGTTGTTCGATTTGTTTTGAATCTTCTCTGAAAACCGGCTTAAAGCTTTCTCATGGTGTAAGGCGTCCCACGAGTTGTGACCATGAAGATTTCGTAACACACTGCTTTTGTGTCGACCATTTCTTACGCAAATGATTTCTGGAAGAAAGTTGGTAGGGATTAAGATTGTATTATCAAATTTTTCAGTAACGATCACAAAATCCTGATCAACAACTGCAATTTAACTAAGATTCATTGTTCTTACCTGATAGCCGATTGTTCAGTAGCGAGATGGGTTAGGCATAGTAGGTGGGTGCTGCTTGTATAGTGGGTGGCTGCGCCAATTTCTATTTCTCTCGGTACGGTCAAGCAAAATCAAAAATATGTATAGTAAAAAGTAATGAACAAACAATAATATTTCCTTCAACAAATATTTCGTTCATGTACTATCTATTTATAACAGGAAAAATGGGTCAAAAACAGATAACATGTAACCCTACCATCGAAACTTATTCATTTCAACTTTACCACATCACTCAAAACAATTTTCCCTATTTTCTTTTCATTATCATCATTATATCTTGTTTCTTATGTCTTGATCTACTTAACATTTTTCTTTATAAAAACAAAATAAACAGAAAATCTACGAAATCTTTAGAAATGTCTTAAGATATTAAAAATGAATTGATTTTATGGCTGAGGAAATTAAGTGTTTTTCTCCTTTTTCTTATATCGACTACGAGTATGATTATAATACTCGATTCGTGGGTAAGAACAATATAAATTTTTAAGCTGGGTGGTAAAATTTGGATTCTAGGATTTATCACTCGTTCCAAAACAAAACTTGTTACAAATTTATATTAATGTTTTTCAATTTAAAAAAAAGGGAATAACGAAAAATATTTAATATAAAATAGACTAAGGAAAATTTGTAAAAATGTTGGAAAATGAAAGAAAATCGTAAAATAGAAAATTTAAAATAAATTTGAAATATTGAAAACGTTTAATCGAATTTATTATTTATAAATATTTTTTAGTGGAGATATATATGTTGGAATGATGTTTTTTTTGTTTTTGTGATGATTTGGAATCGGTTCTTCGTGATTTTCATAACTCAAGTCTTTAGTTTTGGAAATCTACTGCATTACATGCAGTTGTCTTAGTTATTACAGTTTTTGCTCCTGCCATTTTATTCAGATCCAGAGTAAACATTTCGTTACTGTGGCGCCCAATAATCGAATTCTTTTCGGTTTAGATATTTATATAATTATTTGCCTGGTTATTAAATATTGTTAGAAATCGGGTTATTGGTTTGATAACGCTGCATCTGGGGATTACGGTCATTAAGAAATGAATATCTCATTATGAAATGAGTAAAAAAAAACAATTTCGAAATTTATGGGTCATATATCGGACATATTGTAAGCAAAACGTTCAAAAGTATCGTTGGTAAAGATATTACCTCCCTCATAGATACAATTTGGCACTTAAAAATTTAATTAATTATAAGTGGAAAATTAAAAGAAAATAATCCCTTATTATATTTATAAAAAGTTTGGTTTACCTGCATGTACACATAAAAGATAATTTTTTTATATTCCACTTAATAAACTCAAAATAAAAACACCAAATCATCAAAACAAAAAAAAAATTACACATAATCTTAAAAGCAAGACTTACCCCCAAACAAAAGGAACGAAAACAAATTATCAGCATAAGATGATAAATAACGATAGAGCTAAATAAATGAATGATGCAAAAAAAAAAATCGGAACAGGCAAAATATTTACAATGAAAATTGGAAATGTGAAAATAAAATAATAATAGGAAAATTACTAAATCATGAGGAAAAATAACAGAAAATGAAAAAAAAAAAATAATAATATATAAATTCCAGTTTATATTTGTTCGAAGAAATGACAAAGGAAGAAAAACGACGAAATTTCAGTAATAAAAACAATGAAACCTAAGATAATAATATATTGATTAAGTTAAAATGATAAGAAATTATTTTCCAATAAAAGAAGGGAGGTTGTTTTGTTCGATTTGATTTTAATGGAATTTATTTATTGAAATCAATTTTATTATATTAATTTATATGAAATTGTGAGAATAATCGGATTAGGTAAAAGGGTCAGTGAACTTACACCGCATATAATTCAGTCGATCTATGCTTTATAACTCAAGGAAAGTAAAGTTTATGCTAACTATTTAACTAGCTTTGTATTCGTTTTGGTTTAAAATATAGGTGGGCTATACTGATGATAACATAGTACCTGGGTAGGAGCTGCCAATATTAAACGGACGAATCTCGGGCCAGTACTGGCAAGCCAAGCGTTGGCTAGTTAGATTGGGCCAGATTGGGGCCAGTTGTAAATGCCTAGACTGAACCAAGGTTCAGTTTATTATATTACGCGTTATTAACCAGTCTAATGCATTGTAAACATGTGCAGGCCATATTAAGTTTATCTTTATTTTCATATATGTTACTTTTTACACAACCTCTTTTCACACATATAAAGGAGTCTGGAAAAACAATTGGTTTGGTAGACCTGGCCCAAGTCTTATTTGCCAAGCTTGGCTCAAGCTTGGGCCGTTTGAAAATGTTGAGCCTGGCCGAACCCCCAAAAGCTATGGTGCAGTCTTGGCCCCTTAGCTTTTTATCACCCGGGAGTAGTTCATGGAATAAGAAAAACATAGTGAGAGTTACCCTTGATTTCCTTCAAACACAAACTAACTTCGGATGGAATGGCACCTTATCACCATTCAACAGCTGTCGCTCAAGTGTTCCAAAATGTTCCAAAAAGTTATACTGAGATCAACATTTCAACTTCACAAATTATATTCAGCGATGTAACGGCATAGGATAACCCAAAAAGTGTCAAACTGCAATCAAACTTTCTCATCTTGCAGTCGTTTAAGAAATGCAAGCATGATTCTTCCTAAAAAAAACCCTCAAGTAAATATTTAGATTACGTGGTTCGAGACGGTTGCATTTGTGTTGATCGGGTTTTCTAGTTCCATAAGCCTCACGGCAAATTCGTTGTTACTTAAATATGTTTAGATGATGTCGTGATGAGGTCATTTCTTGAAGTCACAGACCATACTCTCGATTTATATTTGGTATTAAGTGCATCTTAATTGGACAACCCCAGTCATTTGTCATGCTTTAACTATTAAAAAGAGCTTATCGTGCGAAGTTAACGCAGAACATGCAAACTCTAATTTTGTTAAACATTGTTTCCCGACAAAGGTTGTCAGTTTGAGTTAAATTTGTTCCGAGATCTACGCAAATGATATGGTATTCCTCATATTGTGACACCAAAATACCCCACACAGTCTACTCAAGAACGATTTAACAGTTTTTTAACTGCAGCTATTCGAACTCATGTTGGTGACGAGCAGGATTGAAAAAGTTTTTTACCTTATGTCAAAATTTTGTTTATACAAATTTCACCTTCACCAAAAACTGTGTTGTCAAATATTTGTGGGTTCGCACAAAGCCAAATTATGGAATTACTATTTCAAAAAGTAATGTTGATTTTCTTTTGATTTTTCTTATATATTTTTTAATGTCTAGATTAAGTACACTCAAGTTTACCAATACCAAAATTATTACCGGCTTTCAAAATACAAAACTACTCAACTTTACTAATAATTTGCTGACGGATTTTCTTTAATGTTAATAATTTCACTAATAATTTTTAATAATTTCAATTTAGTTTTGATCATGAAAGTGCTTAATGATTTACTTAATCGACATTATACAAACCATTGCCTTCCCGGTCTATTCTAACATCCTAGCTAATCTGTTAGTACATGATATTTAATTTTAAGAAATAGTTCCGTCCATAAAGACCTGATGGTTATAAAGCTTTGCGTATATTATGTTTTGTTCAGAGCCCGGCTTGAGATTTCTGGACTTTCGGGTCATGTATTTCTTCCCCACAACTGTATCATCACCATTCCGATTTATGGAAAATTTTATCTCCTTT
Source organism: Diogma glabrata (assembly GCA_963693315.1). Taxonomy (NCBI): domain Eukaryota; kingdom Metazoa; phylum Arthropoda; class Insecta; order Diptera; family Cylindrotomidae; genus Diogma; species Diogma glabrata. Next base: position 286,049,688 of record OY856188.1, read on the forward strand.
GCTAATTTAAATTAATTTTTCACATGTTAGTGGACTATCCCGTTTTTGAGTTCAGAATTGTCGTTCCCTATATGTATATATTTCATTACAATTAATTTTTTTATACATTCACATGTCAGTAAAACGAGTACACAAGATTCTCGGCTTCATAAAAATAGATGGTTCAATCCCACACAAAAGTTTTTATGTTTCAGTTATTTTAACCCAACATACTCCAGCTCTTTAACGGTCTCTTAGCCATCTGTTGGCAGCTCGCAAATCTTGGTGATACCGTTTAAAGATTTATGTAGATTTTCGAAGTGTAACAACACGAACATTCCCCTTGTTGTTTGGATGTATTATAGGGACTGGGCTTTACTATAGAAAGAAAATAGATACTTATTCTATTTATCCAAGGGAATTTAAATCTTTATAGAATGATAAACGGTGAACGGAACCTACGGGAACTCTAACACAAGAAGGATCAAAATATCAGCTAACAAATGTAATAATTTAATATAACAAAAAGGAACTAAAATACAAAAATTATACAATTCAAATAAAAAAAATGCTTACATTAATTTAGTTGTTTTCTTCTAAATCCAGTGTTGTGGAACATAAGTTGATTGTAGGCTGTTACAAATTGCATTTCAAACATAACATATCCCAAAAATGTGAAGCGTCATCCATAGACGCTTTGTTGAATGCAAAACACGTGATATCATTTTCATTTCCAACTTCTCGTTCACTTTTATGCGAAGAGTTTGAATTTTTATCAGCCATCATTGAGATTTATTCCAATAACCGGAATGGTAAAACAAAGGTTTCGCTATCATCAAAGCCGTTTTCTGATACAAACATGCTCATGTATAAAAATACAAAAATATGTATTTTTCAACAACTCAAAAATGTTGAAATTTGTTTAGGTTATTTGTATGATTTTTAAAAAAAATTGATTCCAGAGTTAAACTTTTTAATTTTTCTAAAATAATCTTTCTTGCTAAACTTTTTTAATAGGCAACGAAAGCTTAACACTGTTAGAATAATAACAAAAAACACAAATTCTGACAATAAATCAATTTATGAAAATTAAACATAAATAAATATAATTATACATTATTTTTTTTTTTTTTATTACAATAACTTGCACTTATTGAATTTAATTTTTATAATAATTTAGTTTTAAGTTCTAAACACAACTCTACTAAATCTAAAAAAATCTTTTCTATTTATAATTTTTAATAACTTTAAACAACAGAGGAGGAAGAGTTGGTTGCATATATCTTAACTCGTCATGCATATGTTGTAACAATACATTTACAAAAAAAAACTCATTTATAAAGAATGGTTTATTTTCCACAAAAACATTTCTACTTCTATTTGGTTAATGGTAAAACAAACAGAAAAATTTTGGGATCACTCTTAATTAACAATGTATTCATGTTATCGATTGTTTCCACCCACATAAAAAAAAATCTGAAGGATACAAACAAAAAACTGGAAATGTTCATGTATTGTAACAATTCATTTCTTTCTCTGTTTCATTATTCTAATGCTATCAATTTTTTTGCTTCGTTTTTATGTAAACAAGGAAAATAAACAAAGTACGAAACATTGCAAATAGAGTGCAAGTACAGTCATCCCTCCGTCTGCGCGGGTTTTAACTGTGCGATTTCCCACTGCGCGAGATGAGTTTTCAATTCTAATTTTCGCACTGCGCGATTAAAATTTCACACTGCGCGACGTTGAAATTTTTTTTAAAAAAAAAAATTTAATTTGCCATTCTTTCATTCTTTTACAAATCGAACAGATTTGAACAAAATCTGAACGACGCATTTGTGATTTGGCTTAAAAAATTTTATCGAAAAAAATATACGTGATCGAGTTTTTTTTTATTTTTTGGAAAATAGAGGCGTTCTAAATTTCGAGAATTTCGTGATTTTTAGCTTTACGGCTTATTTTCAAAAATTTATAACTTCGGTTCTATTAATAATAGAAGCTTTTGTTTTATTTTATTTTAAAGTTAAGAGTTGGAATTTTAATTAAAAAATATAGCCAATAAAAATTATTGGCAAATTCCTATTTTTATAAACGAATAAAATATTAAAATTGATTTTTAGTGATTGCCCTACAAAAATAAAGGGTATTTGATATAACCATCATATTCTACGTTTAATTTTCAAAAAAAATGTATTTTTAAGTAAGGGTGAAATTAGTTTTACTGTTGGAAATAAATTAATTTATCCAGCGCGGGACAACAAAAATTTATGGAATTTTTTGCCTTTGCGCGGTCGATAAATTAATTTATTTCTAATGCTAGTGGTCCACGAGAGAACAAAATTGCAGGTGTCAGAGAGAAAGTGTCTGACTCATTGCTAAACTGTTTACACATAGGAATTTGTTAATAATTTTTGTAGATAACAATTTTTTTTTAAAGTTCATCTTTTAGCTTTAAAATAAAACAGAAAAAATTACCAGAACCGAAGTTAAGAATCTTTGAAAATAAGTCTTCAAGCCAAAAATCACGAAATATAGAACCACTTATTTTCCAAAAAAAAAAAAATTCTCGAACACGTATATCTGTTTTCTTGAGAAATGGGAATTTGGGAATTTTTCTATATAAAAGCCCTAAAAAAATTTCAGCCAAATCAAAAATGTGTCGGTCAGAGGTGTTCGGTTTGTAAAAGAATGACCCATATATGTAGCAATTTGCATTACATATTCAGTTTATTTTTAACTGTGTGGCTGGAACATTCAATATAGATCAAATTCAATTTCAAGCCAGTATAGGTAGAATATTCTAAACAAATTCAGATTATTGATATTATTTTTTTAAATTTAAGTTGTTTTTTGAAATGTTATTTAGAGCCGTGTTCGATTTGACTGAAGTAACTGATACAACTGAAAAATTAAATGCAATTGTTGTTGTTTTTTTCAGTTGTTTCAGTCAAATCGAACGCTCCTTATGTTAATTTATCTGTTAACAGATGTCTAACACTTATGAAGTGTTTTGTTTTTAAGAGTTGTTGAAGTAATACATGTTTTTCAGGCTGTATATATTCATTTTTGTTTAATTATAACTTTAATTTATTTTTTTTTCAAAATTTGGAACCGATTTTCATACAAAATAGGGATTGCGTGGTTTTGTATTGCGCACTATTTTTCTGGAACGGAACTACCGCGCAGTCGGAGGGATTACTGAAAAAAATATATAACAAATCAGTATATATAACAAAAATAATTATAACCTTGATGTTTTACAGGTAGTCCGATGAGAAGGTATACTGATTGATTGTTAATGGAAAATGCTAATGAAAAATGTAATGATGTCGCATCATATATGAAAAATGGAAAAGTATGTTGATCAGGACTGTTGTAAGTTTTTGTTCAAACGATATATGTTTAACAACACGCAATTTGGCGGGCATAACAGTATTGATATAACTCTAGCCAGAACCCATTTGCCAGGCGGTAAATTGTCTTCTTTGATAACGACTATATCCCCTAGCTGAATATTTTTACTTTCAGTTGTCCATTTACTGCGTTGCTGCAATGTGTTTAAATATTCGTTTGAAATTCTGTTCGAAAAGGGTTGAGGTTTTCCACATGTTTCCATGTTTGTAATCTTACTTCAGGTATACATAAATACTAACTTACTAACTAACTATACTACTTACTTACTACTAACTATAAATACTAAATACTAACTTACTTTTCTTCAGGAATTAGTCCAGCTACTGATCTGATAATAAAGTGTGATGTGATGGTGTAAGTGCGTCATAAGACGAATCTTCGTTTGAAATTGCACTTAAAGTTATTGAATTCAGTACCGACTTTGAGAATACCGAAACAGTTTTCTTGTGTTCTCATGAAGTTCCAAAGAGTAAACGTCCTTACGCTTACGATAATAAGAAACCAGAAAAAAACGGTACCGCTGTCACTATAATTATCAATAGTCATATCTCTTCTTGAAATAATCCGTTTCAAAGTTGCGATAAACGCTTCCGAATTTAAATCATTGACGAGCTCGATATGGACTGTAACTAGAAAATTTGTTCACCAAGTCTGCTAAAATTTCTTCTTTAATTTCCGATTGTAGGTTGTATATTTTAGGAAACCTTTTTTCTTAATCAGCATGTTGTCTGTTGTCACCAAGGACCAAGTTTTCTTTCTCTTGACAGTCTTTGTGGACCAATCCAACATTGATTCAATTCTACAGCTGCCAAGCTGTCACTCCTCCGGAAAAATAATCTGCCGGATTTAAATTTGAAGGTACATGATTCCACTGATCTATTGGTAGAACATCTATAATTGCCGTTATTCTGTTGGCTACAATTCCATAACTTGACCGACAAATAAGCTTACAAAGTTTCAATCCATGGGAACAAAACTTGCTTTATTGGAGCTACTTTAACTTTCAAAGTAATTAAATTCATCTTGATTTGTCCATCTATTGCAATAAATTTGCTATATAAACCGCAGCATAACCTCGTTCACTAAACCCTTAATTATTCGAGGAATCGGAAGGTTTTCAAACAGTTTTAATGCCTGTTTTATTCCGTAATAGCATTCTGATAGTTTTTTTTTTTGGCGGAATGTCGTCCCAGCCAACCTTCAACACCCACAATCTCTGCAAAAGAATTTTAAATAAAACAATTGAGGGCGAAACCCATCCAACTGGATCGAAAATTCGTGATGTTTGGTTGGTGCAACATTGCTTTCTAAATTACCAATGACAGTGAATGTTCCTTTTGATGGGTTCCATTGTAAACCAAGTATCTTGATCATCACTGGTGAGTTTTCAAAATCAATAATTTTAAAAGAAGAATCAAAACTGTCTGATAAATCTGAACAGCTGGATTTCCATTTTTGTAAGTGGAATTTGACTGACTTTTAGTTTTATTAACATTTAAACAATCTTTTTTTCAATTAAATTTTTTACCTTTAAGTTTAATTTAATTTTGCTTCATAGAAAATATGTATGCTAAACCACAAACATTTTTTTTCAAGTAAGGAATTTAATTCAAACTAAGAGTAAGTTGAGGAAAATTTCTTTTCAAAACTTAAGTAATCTCGTTTACAGAACAGGTAGAAAAGAATTCACTATATTACTTTGTTGTATGTAGGTTGTCAATTTTAATAGAAAACGTACACTCAGTTCACGTCATCCAACTGTGAGAACACACAGTTTAGAAAATAATAATAACAAACAAAAACCACAAAATTACGATGTATGTATCTCCCATAGTATATCTTACCATTTGACACCACACTCGACTAGGTCAAAATACTATTAAAGCTTTTCCCATTTTTCTTTCTCTCCTCCAACCAAAGAATGGCATGTTCATGGCATGCCAAAGCGAAATAAATAAAGTAAAAACAAAAAAAAAACCAAAGAATTACAAAAATTTTGTAGCTGACTAACTTTTTTATGAAATTATTATTAAAAGCGCTATCTTGAAATTTTAAACTTTTCGTTGATTACGCACAAACTTTTAAGAAAAGGTTGGTGCAGAATATACGAACCGATTTTTGATAATATAATACTTTCCAACCCACGGACCCGTGATTTAAATAAAAAATTACAATGTGTCTGCAACACCATACTTTTAAAAGACACTCAACCTGATCAAAACATCTCTTGTTTATCACTTTCACTATTCACTACATTTGTTATCATTGCCAATTTTAAGAGGGTGAGACGCATTCTAAAAACACACTTTTGCATCAATTTTTAATTGAAAATTTTCAAACTTTTTACAACTATTTTTGGAAATATATCATTAGGGAGTGTTGGGACAGTTTGGGACAATGACGTGTCCTTTGTATTTCAAAATAAAAAAATGCTTAAAGCATGATTTTATTTCAATAAAAGGTTTGTTTCTTTTATTCATCAAAATACTTTTGACAATCTTCGTATAGTAACTATTTTCTATCTAAAACTAAATTCAATAAAAACGCTTTTCAGTAATCCAATAAAAGCTCTATTTCTTTGTTTCATAAACAAATTTATAAACTTAATAACAAAATAAAAACACAAAAAGAACTTATTATGATTTTCTTTGATGTTTTAGAATCTAGCATCTAACATATTCCGATTATATTCTATTATTTAATTTTAGTTTCACACAAAGTTGTCAAACACATTGTCATGGTTTAGTAGTTTCACGTGCTTTTCTATGATGTCGTTTTCTTTGTGCTCTTTCCTATATGTTCAATTTCCCTTGATATCACCACGGCAAAATAAAAAAACACAAAAAAAAAAAAAATACAAATTGAATCCAAAGAGCTTTAGATAAATAGAAAAAGAATAACAAGAAATGCTTGTATCTTAAGTATTTTATCGAAATAAAATTCATATTTTATTTTTGTGTTTTTGTGGGGGGAACAAATTTTCTATGCTTTTATGTTCCTGAAAATCTGTTTTTCATAAATAAACGTATATTGGAAATAAGTTTACTTATTTATGCATATACATATTTGAGGTTGAGATAAAATCGATCTCTATTTTGATAAGTTTTTTATTTTTTTACAAAATTGCTATTCATAACGACGGCAGCGGTTTTTAAAAAAGTTTATTATTTTTTAAGTTATGTGCTTTAAAGCGTTCAAACTACAATACGTTTTTTACAACAAAGTAGTAAACAATTGATTTTAGTACGAGTTATCTTGCGATGAGATATCACAAACCATTAGCAAGAGCAGTTAAATATCAATAGCCAGCGTGATATCTTAGGATCCTAGTAGTGGATGAACTGTATTCTGTCAACGGTAACACTCTCAATGTTTGTTATGAAATATTCCTTGATGATGGCACATTATTGCTTGCTTGAAAAAAAAAACAAGCTTTTATGTATCTAACTCAATATCTGTGTAATGAACACTGTGCGTTCCTGATGATGAACGTTGAACTAAACTTACTATTCCATCTTGAAACAAAACGTACGGTGCAACACATCGATAGCCTTGGACCGGTAAATTAACGTAACAACGCAGAGGTTAAAAAAATTTATTTCCTTTATGACCATCTTTATACTATAAATATTGGTCTTTGTTATAAATTTTTATGTGTTAGGATTTATTGTTTAATTGTTATTTTTGGTTTTTGAAACAAAACTAAATAAAATTTCCGTCCATCAACATCTTAGAACGCATGTTGTTGTTGGACCTTGGTCTCTAAAGGTTGACTACACAACACATTTTTGTGCATTATTTTTACCGTATCTGACTTTTTTGTGTGACAACTTATCCTATTTTGTAGATAAACTTACAAGATACAATCGCTTTACATTTTAGCTTACTAACCCACGTGGTTATAGATTTATAAGTTTCAATAAAACTCTACAAATTGTAGGACAAAACATGTTATTTGAATTGTTTTATTAGGATAAAATCCGATATATCTTTTTTAATTTGCGATCGTTTTTTGTAATTATATTTTTGCGTTCTATGAAACGTTTAGAAAAGTACCACCCGTTTGGTCAATGTTAATTTTATTTACCTAAGCGAAATGTACTAATCAATACTTTCAATCATCTGAAATATACCTCAACACTAAATATATGTCATAACTGAGATAAATAATTAACACATAAAACAGAAAACTGAAAAACAAAATAATTACAAATACATAGACATAAAATACATCAAATCACCATTCAAAATAATTCAAAAAATTTTCTAAAACCCAACCGAACCGAAGATATTATTTGTGATTAATTGAAATTGCTTGTGATTATTGTAATTAAATATACATTGGTCAAACGGGTGTTTGAAATGTGTTGTGTAACATAAAACCTTTTTATACTTCCTATACATTATCAACTATTTTACGCTTCCTAAAGTTTGCGTAAAACCTACTTTTTTCATAAAGTATAAGAACTTGTAGGAAGTATTAAAAATATTGTATGTACCACAGGTGTAAAGTTAATATCAGCCCTAGCGAGCTGTTGGATATTCTCATTCTATTCTCACTCGGGCTGAAATTTGTAACTTTCCAACCTTGGTAACTATTAAAACCTACGTCCCACAGCTACATGCGTTCAAAGATGTTGATGGACGCAAATTTCATTCTTTTTATTTTTTATATATTTTTTTTAAAATGGATAAGTAAACCTTAAATTCTATCTCATAACCCACATTGGATATGGATTGGATATGTATTGGATATGGGTTGGATATTGATCGGATATCGATTGGATATAGATTGGTTATGGTTTGGATATGGATTGGTTATGGATTGGATATGGATTGGATATCGATTGAATGAGGATTGGATATCGATTGTATATGGATTGGATATGGATTGGATATGGATTGTACATGATTTGTATATGGATTGGATATGTGCACTGTGTAGTGAACACTAATTTCGGATAGTGCAATCACTATCAGAAACATTACGGGATCTGCGTGCCTTACGAGGTTTAATTCCGATTAGGTAGCTTCAATTTTGCGGATTCGAGAAGGTAATTACCCTAGCCCAGTACAAATGCAGAATGCACGCAAACAACGTTAATCAGACAACGGATTAAAATAACTAAATACCATGGATTATGTCTTCTAAAGTCGGAGGAAACAAGATCTCACACTACCTTAATATATATTCATCTCATGTTAAACCAAAAATTGAAATATTTCACTCATCCCATTAGTTCATGTTTGATCTCACGCTTCACCCTCTTCCTCCTTTGCAAATCATACTGAGTTACCTATAGAACTTAAAATAACGATATTTGCACCAAGGAACAGGCGATTGATGCACCGAAACAATAATTCATTATTATGCAGTAGTTGTGCTAATGTACAGGCGATAGTTGAACATAAGTTAGACCAAAAAATCAATCAAGTGCAACGGTTGCGCTAATGTACAAGTGATAGTTGAAAATTATGATTGCCAAACAAATACCACAGTTGTGGTCAGTAAAATAAAAAACGGATGATTAATTATTACTGTCATAGAACGGTAAACTTTGTATATTTGTTAACTGGTTTTTAATTCATTTCGATTGGATATGGATTGGATATGAATTCGATATAGATAACACACGGATTTCATATGGATTAGATATGAATTAGATATGGATTGGATATGAATTGGTATGGATTGGGTATGAATTGGATATGGATTGGATATGGATTGCATATGGATTGGATATGGATTGCATATGGATTGGATATGGATTGGATATGGATTGGATTGGATATGGATTGCATATGGATTGGATATGGATTAGATATGGATTGGATTGGATATGGATTGCATATGGATTGGATATTGATTAGATATGAATTGGATTGGATATGGATTGCATATGGATTGGATGTGGATTGGATATGGATTGGTTATGTATTGAATATGGATTGGATATGGATTGGATATAGATTAGATATAGATTGTATATGGATTGGATATGGATTGGATATGGATTGGATTGGATATGGATTGCATATGGATTGGATATAGATTGGATATGGATTGGATTGGATATGGCTTGCATATGGTTTGGATATGGATTGGATTGGATATGGATTGCATATGGATTGGATATGAATTGGATTGGATATGGATTGCATATGGATTGGATATGGATTCATTTCGATTGGATATGGATTGGATATGAATTCGATATAGATAACACACGGATTTCATATGGATTAGATATGAATTAGATATGGATTGGATATGAATTGGTATGGATTGGGTATGAATTGGATATGGATTGGATTGGATATGGATTGCATATGGATTGGATATGGATTGCATATGGATTGGATATGGATTGCATATGGATTGGATATGGATTGGATATGGATTGGATTGGATATGGATTGCATATGGATTGGATATTGATTAGATATGAATTGGATTGGATATGGATTGCATATGGATTGGATGTGGATTGGATATGGATTGGTTATGTATTGAATATGGATTGGATATGGATTGGATATAGATTAGATATAGATTGTATATGGATTGGATATGGATTGGATTGGATATGGATTGCATATGGATTGGATATAGATTGGATATGGATTGGATTGGATATGGCTTGCATATGGTTTGGATATGGATTGGATTGGATATGGATTGCATATGGATTGAATATGGATTGGATATGTATTGGATTGAATATGGATTGCATGTGGATTGGATATGGATTGGTTATGGATTGGATATGGATTGGATATGGATTGGATATGGATTGGATATAGATTAGATATGGATAGGATATAGATTGTATATGAATTGGATATGGATTGGATATGGATTGGATGTGGATTGGATATGGATTGGATATGGATTGGATATGGATTGGATATGGATTGAATATGGATTGGATATGGATTGGATATGGATTGAATATGAATTGGATATGGATTGGATATTGATTTGATATGGATTGGATATAGATTGGATATGGATTGAATATGGATTGGATACGGATTGAATATGGATTGGATATGGATTGAATGTGGATTGGATATGGATTGGATATGGATTAGGGATTGGATATGGGTTGGATTTGGATTAGATATATGTGGGGTATGTATTGGATATGAATTGGATATGGATTGTATATGGGTTGAATATTGGTTGGACATGAATTGGATGTGTATTGGATATAGTTCGGATTTGCATTACAAATTATTTCTTTCTCACACAAGATTTTCAAAGCTAGCGATGACAATGATGAAAATCAAATAGAATCCCCTAACATTAGCTAAAGAACATGAATTTCATAGTATAAACTATGACTGTTGTATGAACTTAAACAAAACGAAATAAAATAATAACATAACAATAACTCATAAAAGAAAATTTCCAACCTCTTGGATAACATATAACCTCTTTTCTGACATTAATGCTTTTTTCTTAGTTTGTTTTCAATTCACTTTTGAAAGAGTCTCAAAGAAACATAGATCCTGCATAAAAACCATTGTTATAACTTGTGACAATTTTTCAATTTTCCTTTATCTTAATAAAAAGATAAATTCAAGGAGAAAAAAAATTAATCCTTTTTTATCTGACTTATGTGGTTCTTCCAGAAAAAATAAATATATCATCTTTAATTTTCCTTTTTAAAATTCATAATTTCGGTCATAAATGGTAAATATATGTAAACGTAAAACTTTAAAGCTTATTTCTAAAGAAACCTAGATAGGCCAAACCAAGATCATAAATAGTAATAATTTGTTTTGCTTTGCTTCATATTTTGCCTTTTTATGTTAATAAATTCTTCGTTTTCTTGTGAATAACAAATAAGATAAAAGTCATTGAATAACAAAAAAAAATATTTTTTCTATCTTTTATTTTTGGTGTTAAACATAAATTGAGAAAATATCTTAAAGGAGGTGAAAATAAATAAACTGTGACTAGACAATTTTTATTTTATCTCTTACGCAACCCTTAGTTTTTTTTTCTTATGTGACACAGGAACAAAAATAAAAAGTGGAAAACACGAAAAAAAAAATCCAGTACAAAAAATAAAGAAAATGAACTCAGTTTGAAAGATATTAAATAAAAAGAAGTGGATTTAGGGAGCATAAATTTAGCAAACGAATTGAAGAAGTTTGTAGGAAGATAATCTTGAAAATTGTTTACTTTTTTGTTGTTGAATTGAATAAATTGAAATAATGTGGTCGGATGTCTTAAAGTTAAATTTTTGGAAATTAAAATATCATTTTGTTATTGTTGATATCGCGTTTTCATTACAAAATTTCATGGCAATACTCCCTTAGCTCTTCAATATTTTATTCAAAACAAAAAATTAGCTGAAAATTAATTTGTAAAGAAAACGATATCGAAATTTTTTTACGCTTGAGGTAACAATTAAATTACAACGAAATTATGGTGCTTAAGCCTTAATGTAAGCGTTGGAACAAATATAAAAAAATTGAAGATGAGATTTTATAATATCTAACTTATACTTTAAGTTTTGGTATTCATTATAACTTATTGAAATATGTATGACTCTTAAAATCTAGAGCCCACAACAAAATTCGTTCTGAGGTGTTGATGGATGCAAATCAACGCAAGGGATAACTAAAACATAAACATAGGCCAAAGTTTTAGGATTGTAATTTGCAAGATATTCTCTGTGCCAATCGTACTTCAACTTCCCGTCTTCGTTATGTATGGTAATATACTATAGCGATGTTCGAAAATGTATGTATATACATTTTCCATCACTTCTCAACCCAGACGTGTGCAAAAATCACACTTATTCAAACTATTCCGAAGAATCATATTCTTTTTATTTTCGCATGTTTATGTGAAAATAAAAAAAATAAAGAAATGCACATCAAAAAACTTAAGGAAACAATTTCTTGAGTCGGATATTGATCGGTTGAAAAGCCAATTTAAATTTGATAGTTCGAATGAATTTAAAGGAATTGAAATTTGATAGCAACTAAATGATTTAAGAAAATTTAAAAAGAAAACACAATTCACAAGTTCTCAATGAGGTCAGGACCACCTATTGTTACGCTCAAGTAATCTAACTGCCAAGGTTTCAAAAATTCTATTCGTTAGACTTTAGAGTGTTACCTGACGTGGACGATAACAGTGGACGATAACAGAAAAACGGATCAAATGTAGCCCTACACTACCAACCTCTTAACTCTAAACACAGGGTGTTCCGGTGGTGCCTTTAGCTTGCTAGGGAACGGTGAGCAGGAAAATGTTTTCTGAGCCGCAGTTCGACCACCTCGATAACTTCCTTTTTGACTTTCGATTTTGTTGTTGTTAGGAAGTAGCTCGATTATTCTGCTGCCACCCATCCCAATGGTTATATCGTTTTTTTTTTAAATATTTGTTATTTTGCTGCATTTGTTTGTTTTTCTCTAGTAAATTTTTTGTTTGGTCCGGCTTAGTTGGTAGAGCCTGAGTCTTTATCTCGGGGTTTGGGTTTGAGTCCGACTCACATTTGGTTTTTCTTTATTCTCAGGACCATTGTAGTCAGCCAGGCGTCGTCCTATCCTGTAATGGGCATAAGATATTCTCTGTGTCAACCGTACTTCAACTTCTCATCTTTTTGATATATACTGTAGTGTTGTTCGAATATGTATATATCAAACCACTTGAGTGCAGTGCACTTATTTCTTTTGTATTAAAATTGAAGTACATTTGACACTTCCGGGAAGACCATATCATATTCTTTTTATTTTCCATTTATTTTCGCATATTGATGTGACAATAAAAAGAATTAAATAAATGTAAATCAGAAAGAAACATAAAGCAACACATTATTTTTTGTAATAATTTTTTGTTGACTGGAAAGTTGGGGTTTAAAAGTTGAAGCGGCCAGGAGCATTATTGAATTGTTGAATCGGAACAGTGAATTTAAATTTGATAGTCTGAAATGTTTCAGAAAAATTTTAAGTTTGATTATTTGAATTTTAGTGAAAGTAATAAGACATATATAAGTTAAGAAAATGTACTAATACTAATTTCAAAGTGATTAAAGCTAAATTATCAAAAAATAAACAGAAAAAGAAAAAAGTTTGATTAGTTATCAGATGTATTGAGAAATTTAGCAGTTCTCGTGTCTAGTAAAGTGGCATATATCGTTCAACATCTCCGTTTAGAAGTAGATTTTTGGATCTGGAGCATACTATATTTGAGAAGAGAAAGATAGAGGAAGCAAAAATAAATTAAAAGGTAAAATCCAATTTTTTTTTTTTAAATTGCAGGAACATAACTAAAATGGGGTTGCACATAATCTAGCTAGTGACATATTCCTTGATCGTGTGAGGCATTGTCTTTATCTATAATTAAAGCCCAGATATAGAGCCTTTTTGAAACCCCGTGTCTTCGAGGAAACAATGGGGTGCCATCATCGAGAAATACCACATAGCAAAGATTGAGGGTGGTACCCCTGACTGAAAATAGTTCTTCCGTTAGCACCCCGAAGATATTTACAAAAAACAATTTACAAATAAAAAAATATTGCGACGCTGATGCATAGTCCATATGACTAAGCTCGTCAAGGTCAGAAAGTATGTTATAAAAAAAATCCTATTTCCAACCCCCCTCCAAATAATATTTCAATTGATGAATCACTGTAGTTTTCGTTCAATCTTTACAAAATTTCATATAATCTTGAAATTTTTAAAATGTTTTGTTTTGTAATGTTCAACGATAGAGGGAGGGAAATATCTAGTTCGTATAAAAAAACTCTCGATTTTATTTTCAATTTTTTACAGCTTTTAAGCTTTCAATTAAATTCTATAATTAATTTTAACAACACAGTGGACAAATAATTAGTCAAATCATTCTATTTCTCAAGGGTGGTAAGAAACTGAACAGTTGTTGCTAGCTTCAAGAATTACTTCACCCATTTAAATCCTTTTGTGAAACGTGAAACACTCACCATCCCTTTATATCATTAAAAGCTTAAACTTTCTGTTGAGCTTTGTATTTTTATTTGCTTCAATTACGAATAAGTACTACTAAAGTAACAAATTGAATCTGTCATTGGATTTATACCAATTTTTTTATGTCATCTTGTCATATTGCTTTGTTTTTTTTTTATTTTAATTTTCTTGTCTTGTTTTAGATTTATTTTGTGTTTCCTTTTTTTTTTGAAACGACATTTTCCTTATTTATCTTAACATATATTTTTATTTTTTGCTGCTTTTGTTTTAAATAAGATTGTTGCTTTCTTGTTAGGTTTTTCGATTATTTTGGGAAATTTGTGTTTTATAAGATGAATTTCAAATCTTATTTCTACGAAAATTTATTGGTTGAATAAAGAAAAGGAATTGGAAAATTTAAATACGATTTGATGTAAATAATTTAAAATATCGAAGTAATTTGGGATATTGAGGAGAATATTGTGGAATATAGGATTGTAATAAATTATTCTATGACTGGGTTTGGGTTATTGACTTGAGTAGCAACTTTTATGTTTTAGATAATTGATTGTATTGAAAATTAAATTGGGTTATAATTGGATTGTTGAAGATTTATAGGATCTGTCAGAATATTACACTTCTATAATTCGAAGTTCCTACTGTATTTATTAGTAAGTTCTCTTGAGCCACTTTAGTATGATCAAACCTCACCAATAATGAATTTCTTCAAATTATAAAACCTCTTTCTAATTTCAATTGCATAAAATTTACTCAAAATACTATCTCATATTCTCAATTACTGACCTGAATTTTTTTAGACTTAATCTTCCATAAACTAAACTTCCATAAAATATTTAAAATATTCGAATTTCATCCTTTAATTTTAATTCATAAATATTTTCCTACCAACAAATTACCTCAGTATCTTTATCTGCTTATATAATATGCTAGAATACCTTGAAACAAATTAAGGTATCCATAACTCATTTTACCTGAAATCAAAAAGAAAAAAATCAAAATTGATTAATTAAGTTTTGTTGAAAATAGAAAAAGATTTTATGAATATTAATTCTTAAATTTAGGTTTTTACTTTTTATGTAAGTTAGTATGATCGTGAAACTTTTTATTGGAGAAAATTTGCTGTTGATTAATTTTATAATTAATGAGTTTGTGTGAAATAGGATGAACAAATTTATTTTACAAAGATGTTCAATTTTGTTTTTTATAGTCCATCTCTGTCCTTATCTTTTGTTTTTTTAAATTTTTTTCTCTTTGATTTGAACGGCTCACCAGTATACTGCTCAAAGCATCTTATTGAGCTAATGCCTCAATTTATTTATTAACTTGTTTAGTCGTAAAGCTTTTAAATCGCGTCAAAAAATTGTATTGGAGGAGATTATCCAACATACGGTTTGGGCGACAGGAAGATTGTCGGTCTTGTTTTCTATTTCCATTTGGTAATTGCACCACCAAGCGTTGTTGTTTCCATATTGCCGAGGTTAAATTTCTACTAATCATTCGTGGTACACCTCCACAAAATTGTTTTAAAACTCATAAATTGATAATATTGCTTTTCGCACAACTTCTAGTACATTTTGGTTTGTGATTGGTCGAATGTTCTCGACCATTCTTTCCTACAATAAAAATTTATTGACTGTGTCGAACTGGTGTAGTAATAATATGCTAACAATTTTCAACAACAAATCTGGGCCAGTTAGAGCGGATGACTATGTCTTGTTTAATTTCTTTATTACAGTTCTGGCGTGTCCCACGGATCTCGATCGACCGCATTAGACGGCATTCTTAAGTGACAATTTTACGTTCTTGCAGAATTGTTTGTCGCTTTGAGTCTTTGGAACAATCGTCTTGCTCGGTTGCATGCTCTTCGTTTATTTGCAAATCCTCAATTCTATCAGTGACGTTAAGCAATTAAAAAAATTCAATGACATGAATTAGACAAGGTTTAAACTAACCAATGTTTCGTTGACTACCCCATTCGAAAGGGCATGCATTGAAATCAACTGCTATGAGGAGGATTTTGACCTCGAGATCATTACCCAATCGTTGTCTGAAAATGTGAAATGTGGATTTGGCAGATTACTTAAGCCTTACTTTACCCACCCTTCTCAATTGGCGCCTCTACAGTACGGATTGGCAGTTTTACTATTGCAGTTTGTGTAAGCATTGCGCATGAACTTTACGACTATGCTCTTGTTTTCTTTTAAGTTAAGAATCTAAGGTATCTCGTATTTCTTTCTTGGCTTTAACTTTATCTATAGCCATAACCTCAATAGTTACAAACGTTTGAGCTAGTTTTTAATTCGGTTTCACCTTCTAGAACGCCAAATCTGCTTTTGAAAGACTGAAATTTGCATTCTGTTCTCAGCCATTTGCAAATTTAGCAGTAGGTCGATCTCCTTGGGTTGTTTACCTCATATGCGTCATGTTTTTTCAAGTTCACCAAATTCTTTATTACCGTTGACCTTTCTTAAGGATCTCAACATATATGACATTCTAAGACGTATCCATTCTTCTTCGGTGTCGCCGTTGGTGAGCCGTTTCTAAAAGTTAGGTTAGGAAAAGTTACCAAAATAATTACTACGATCAAAAATAATTTTTTTTCAGAATTTCTATTTTCCACCCCTTCCAAATAACATTTTAGAAGATGAGCCTTATCATTAGTTTTCGTTAAATCTTTACATTTCTTGTGACCGTTTTTACCTTATTATAGGATTAGAGGAGGGGACGGAACCCTGAAGAAATCAAGAAATAAGAGTTGGTTGATTCAATAACTCAATTACTTGTATTAAATATAGTATATTTTCGTTAGTAATATGAGGTTTGAAGACAAGATAAAAATACAAAAAAAATGTAAAACAAAATTCCAAAATACAAAAAAATCACAAATTTAGAAATTTAACAAAACTTTAAAAATTTACGAAATTGAACAAAAATTTGACAAAATTTCCAAAATTATTTAAAAAAATTGTTTTCTTAATTGTTGTGAATGTTACACTCCACAGAGGACCCAGGGCCTGACGAAACAACCCTGAGTAGGATGTTACTGGCGCATAGCACCAATAACTAACAATGTCCATTCTCTGTCGGCTCAACACCATCGACCTCCGCCACGTAATGAAAAACCTTCTGCAACACGTTGTCTGCGGGATCGTAGTCGCGATAAGCATTAGTTTGATAGATTAATACACTCCTGCGGTACTTAATAACAAAAACTAATTTTTATTTACAAAATTTTAAAAAACTGTTAAAAAAACCCAGTCAAAAAAAATTGTTGTCTCTAGAACAATCCTGTTTGATTTGAAAAGTTCCAAACCAAGTCGCTCTGGAGCCACATGTTGGGTGCCTTTTTTAATATGAGGCTCTGTAGACCGTAAAGGTCTACCGGGTATTCAGATGCACGCTATTTCAGACTGCCGATAACTCTTTAAGAGCGAGAGTTCTGCCGACTGACCTCTTACACAAGCAAATTTAGACATAAACAAACGAATCAACCTAAAACATGTGTTCTTAATATCACCTAGATCCTATAGAAGGGTGCACTCTCGTGCTACAACCCTCGCTGGATTACTAAATTTAGCAAATCATCAACATATTAAAACACCTAGATCCTACCACATAGATATATTAAAATATATTTGCGTAGTTGGAGGCAAATTATGAAAGTGTATTTCTTATTGTAATTCAAATAAGGTTATTGGTGTTGCTTATCTATTTGTATTCCAAAATTTAATCCAAACTCTAAATGTTCATATTCACCATTGCACCACGTTGAATATTGAAAAACACTTTAGATCAAATAAATAGATATTGGCATGATTTTCTACGTTCCCTCGAATTGGCCTAACTCTCAATTCGATAAACGTTATTTCCAAATCTTCTTCTGGATTCGATCACTGATTTGTAAGCAAAAACACATACTGTTAAAGTTAGCCGAAAGTTTCCAGTCGAAAATAACAAAAATCGGTATCACAGATTTCATTTTTACGATCTCATCCGAAAGGTTCCAGCTGAAAGTCGATAATGCAGATTAGACTACTTTAGTCAAATAAAACTCTCAATATCAGCCGAAAAATTGAATGATGACAATGGTCTATCTCTATAGCAATCTATAAAAAAAATATTGGGTCAAGTTTCATATGGGAAATCTCGGAAAATTCGATTTTCTTAATTTTCTATTACGACTGTAAAAATCCAGCTTTAAAAGTGTTATGTCTGGAGATAGATGGAATTGTTGACAATGTTCTATAGCAATCTATCGGAAAAATATTAGGTCAAGTTTCATGTGAGAAATCTCGGAAAATTCGATTTTCTAAATTTTGTATTAGCACTGTAAAATTCTTGTCTTTAAAGTGTTATGTCTGGAGATAGATGGAATTGATGGCAATGGTCTATAGCAATCTCTTGGAAAAATATTGGGTCAAGTATCATGTGGAAAATCTCGGAAAATTTCCCACATGAAACTTGACCCAATATTTTTCCAAGAGATTGCAATAGACTATTGTCATCAATTCGATCCATCTCCAGACATAACACTTTAAAGGAAACATTTTTACAGTACGAATAAAAAATTTAAAAAAATCGAATTTTCCGAGATTTTCCTCAAGCTTTACCCGAACTTTTTCTCATAGATCACTTTTGACCTTAAAAATATTGGCTATTTTTTAGTTAGTGTTGTCTCTTTCGGATGATATTTTATTAAAAATCTACATTATCGATCTTCGGCTGGAAACTTTCGGCTAACTTTAATAGGGTCAAAAACACCAGGTTGTATTAATTGTTTCATAGCAACAGAAAAACAATGAAGCTTGTCTAGAATGTACTTTCAATAGCTTCAGAAACCCTAATTTTTGATGCAGAAAGATCCTTAACAACCTCTACAACTGAAAACTTTATTTACAAATAAAAATTGTATTTACACGATTTTATGTTCACGATAAAGCGTTCCGATTACAATAATTTTTTTTTGTGAACACTCGCAGTTCAACCTATACTAACTTTATAGTTCTACAAAAGGAATTCCTTAAATACAATTTCACTTAATCTCTCGACTATTCGAGAGATGGAATTTAATGTTTTTGTTTTGTCAACCTTTTTTCTTGGAAAGAACCTTCACATGTTACAGTATGAAGAGTAAAAAGCTCTCGCGTATACGGCGTCGCATAAGAATCATTTATGTTTTAAAGAAAAAACTAGTCAAGTAAAAAAGTGTTTTGTTCATAAAAGCTTCTTACTCCCGACTTAAAACAAATAGATATCTAATTCTAATTCTAATAGGCATCTAGTGAATAATGTTGACGGTTTTCAATTAACGGGTTTTCAGCAACATAGATTGATGAACAAAGTATTAACAATAAAAAATGTGTTCGTTGTTTCTGTATTCTCTAATTGTTATGTTATGATAATAGTTTATGTGTCTGCCAGCGTTCCATTTGTACAAAGCAAAAACATAATATTTTAATTATGTTTTTTTTCCATTTGCGTTCCATTTGCTGGCAGACATAAAAACTATTACTATAACATAACTATTAGAGAATACAGATTTTTTCATGAATTCATTTCAATGTATGTTGAAAACAGCGTTAATTAAAACTCGTCAACAGCATTCAGGAGTCAATTGAATTTCTATTTGGTTATTGCTATTGATGATTTTTTTCACAAAAACATTTTTTTAATTAAATCATTTTCATACAAAATATAAACGATTCAAAGAATTTTCACGATGTTTTTTTATAAAATGTTTTGTGTAGTAGGAATAGCAATATTTATCACAACAATCAAAACACAAAAACCTTTTAAGACCAATGTCCCACAATAGCCAGTGTTCTGAGGTACTGATGAACTAATGATGCTGGGTAACCAATGAAAGGGTGGAGGAAATAAAAATAAAAAGCAATTTTTTTTAGAAAAACACACAGGAACAAAATTAAGCTGGGTTGCCAATAACCCGGCTAGTGCACTAATCATGTGACTCACTGTCTTCCGTTCTATGAAGGCTGGCTTCTTTCAGGAAGCAAAAACGTGTCATCATGATGTATCCATAACTAAAACTGAATAGAGTTGACAAAATAGAGTTCATACCCATCATCCAAAATGTTACCTTGGCTACCACCATGCCTGTCACCTTGTGAAATCTCACTGCTTTTGCCAGAGGTATATGATATTTGATCTAATGCCAATAGCGAGGAATGGGGTACCATCTCTGAATATACACTTGTAGGACCGCGTACGTTCCTATATGGAACGAAACATATACATAAAAATAAATTAAAAATAATTTCTATTTTAACGGTTTTATATGCATGATACAGCGTTTCGTTTATAGTTAATTCATTCCGTCTGAAAATACCTGCTTAAATACTAAATGTGTACAATCTAGAAAAATCGTCCACTCGATCGTTATTCTAAACATCTTTAATCCGGAATGTTCCATAAACAAAATAACAAATAATGTTTACTTCACACTTAACTGTAAAAAAAGATTATAGAAAACAAATCCAAAACAATATTGTTGACCCTTACAAGAAAACAACAACAATTATATGTTTTTCATAACCATTACTTTTTTTGTAACTATTTTGTTGATTGCAAATGTGATTCCGAAATTTTGTTCAGGTTGGCTTCACTTATGTTAAATTGAAAGGAATGTTATGTTATATTTCGTTATAATCGTAGCAGCAATACATTACTGACTTGAGTCGTAAGTATTTTAGTAATATTTTAACCCCGTAAATGTATGTTATAAAAAAATAATCCATCTTTTAATTCCGAAATTTCAAAAATTTCCATAAACAAAATTAATCTACAAAAATCACTAAAAATTGAATTATTTTTGATTCCTTAAACATTTTTTTTTATTGTTGCATATTTTACTCAATTCAATTTATCTGCACGAAACGAAAAATCTAGAACAATATTTTAAAAAATCCACTTAATCCAACAAACAAAACTTCTCTTGTTTCCTTTTATTTTTTAATATTTCTATTTTCCACAAAAGCGCACATAATGGGTAAGTTAAAGAAAAAAATCTAATTTCTTAACAATTTCACAATTTTCTAATTTTCTTTTCTGTAAGTATTTCCCTTTAGATTTTTTAACAAAATAAAAAGCTTTTATGTGTTCAATTTTACGATTATTTTCATATTATATTTTTTTTATTCGTAAGTTGTAGCATAGTAATAGTACATTATGATGCAAGGACGTAAAGCTAAAGATTTTGCACGTATGTGGAGTTTGCAAATTAAGCCGCGTATTCGTCGCAAGCAAAATATTCAAAAAAAAAATTGTTTATTCTAACTCAAAATTATAAATTTGCATAAATTTTGAAATAAAAATATGTTGAACAAGTAACATTTGACAAAATATTTATTATTTTTTCCAAATTATTGTATAACCATGACAACAAATAATAACAATAATTTTAATTGGATTATGAAATTTTGAATTTAATGGTTGCTTTGATAAATATTTCTATTTTTTATAGAATTTAAACAAATACATATGTTTTTTACTTTTTTGGACGTAACTATAACAACAAAGTGTATGGTTAAAAAGTGACACTTTACGACCGCGAATCACAGTAATAAAGTATCACTTTAATATGTAGGCAAATAAAAAAGGATTTTATGCTTGTGCTTTTTGGTATGAAGCTTACTTTTCGTTGTTGTTTTCTAGGAAATAAATAACTGTAGTCTCTTTTGAATTTTACCTTAGATTTTGTGTATTAGCATTTTGCTATCCACAAACATGTATAATAACTAATCTTCGTACACTTATGTTTTCATGTGAGAAAATCTTTTTTAAATCAAAAAGAAAAGCTCTTCCTGTCATTCGAACAAAATTATTGAAAATATTTATTTTTAAAGTACGATACAACTGTTAATCAATTTGGTGAAAATAAAACTGGATGGATCTCTTGTGCTACCTGTTATAAAAACATAGTGTGAAAAAATGTTTACATCCATTAAAAAATCAGTTATAAACCGAAGTTTTAAATAAACCAATGCTCGAATTTTATTATAATCATTAAAGAAATTTACAAAATTTGTTATGTTATTTAATGTTATGTTATGTTATGTTATGTTATGTTATGTTATGTTATGTTATGTTATGTTATGTTATGTTATGTTATGTTATGTTATGTTATGTTATGTTATGTTATGTTATGTTATATTATGTTATGTTATGTTATGTTATGTTATGTTATGTTATGTTATGTTATGTTATGTTATGTTATGTTATGTTATGTTATGTTATGTTATGTTATGTTATGTTATGTTATGTTATGTTATGTTATGTTATGTTATGTTATGTTATGTTATGTTATGTTATGTTATGTTATGTTATGTTATGTTATGTTATGTTATGTTATGTTATGTTATGTTATGTTATGTTATGTTCTGTTCTGTTATGTTATGTTATGTTATGTTATGTTATGTTATGTTATGTTAAGTTATGTTATGTTATGTTATGTTATGTTATGTTATGTTATGTTATGTTATGTTATGTTATGTTTTGTTATGTTATGTTATTTTATATTATGTTATGTTACGTTACGCTATGTTATTTTATGTTTTCTTATGTTATGTTATATTATGTTATGTTATGTAATGTTATGTTACGTTATATTATATTACGTGATATTATATTTGGATACAGAATATTTTTACTTAAATGTTTTTATTTTCTTTTTAGTTTAGTGATACGAAAAGCTAAAAACAAATAAATTTAATTTTTTTAAGCTAAAAACAAATAAATTTGAGTCAATAATAATTTAACAAACTCTACTTTTTAATAAAGCTACACTAAATTACTTTGCATCGGTAATTTAAACCTATAATCTACTTTTATTTCTCAATTAATAGTAATTTACTATTTATAATTCGGGAAAAATATTTGTCTAATAAAAAGTGCAAACTAGATATTTGAATTTTCATAAACATGAAATAATTATAGCTCATTCCAAATTTATAAACCTTAAATTATTATTTAGTTGATTTACATAATTTAACTATATATGTAAATTATTTAAACCGCAAAAATTATAGAAAAATTAATTTTTAATATACTAAAATATTCTATTAAATAGTGGAAAGTTTTGTTTAAAATATTTAATTTTGAAATTAATGTTAGTTTTATTTCATGGGATACGATTATTTTTTTATGAATTAATAAAATAAATTAACCAAATATTTGGGTGAGAGTTTTTCAAAGTATAGAATGTTGGATTTTCAATTTTGAATTATGATGACTTTAAATTCTATCAAAATTGTAGGGCGTCTATGTTCATTTTATTTCAATTTTCACACTTCTATCTCTTCAAAATATAGAATTATGAACATTAGGCAGTTGCTCATGGGTGGGTGGGTGCGTAGGTGGTTGAATGACATTAACGCATGTTAGTATGATGAAACTTTGGTGTATAATCCATGGTTTTCCATTAATTGAAGTATTTCATGGATATCAACTCACTATATTTCCAGAACATTTTATTTCCAGAGCTGTGGTGAAGTTAGTCTATGCATCAGCGTCGCAATTTATTTTTAAAAGATTTCTCCTTTTTTGGCGTTTGTGCTGCACATAAGAGTGATGCTGAGCTGATCATAGAGTATTCACCACGGTCCTGCGCAGCAGCTGCATGAAAATACATCTTAGGTAAAACCAGCTATTAAATCACTTACCTAAAATTTAATTTTTTTTTCAAATTTAATAAATTTTTATAAAAAATGCCGTATTTGTTTTACTGCATAAACACGAACAACAAACGATATATGTACATAATCGGTATTTGCGGAACTTGTTAGTGCAATAATTTATTGCACTATCACAATTGGATTTCTGTATATACAGTACAAACTTTTAGTACGTTACTCATTGTTTACTCATTTACTCATTGTTTACCTTTTTAACTAATTGTTTACGTTCTTTACTCATTGTTTTTTAGTTCTATTATTAGATATGAGATGGCGTTTTTATTTTCAGAAATTTTACATTAGCTGGTATTAAACGATTTAAGTTTGTTGGAAAATGTTTACAATTTCCGTGTACTTTTATACTTGAAAACTATACTTAAGACTAATTATGTTTAATATTTAGTCAATAATACTAATTTATAAACAAATTAAAGTTGTTTAATTGTAACCTGTGTAATTTTTTTTATTTATCTCTTATGTGTACCGGGTTTCCAATGTAAACCGGAACATCGAATTCTTTTATACAAATATCAAAACCGTTCACTATATTCTAGCCTGATTGTATGCAAAATACAATACATATGCAAAATACAATGAACCTTCCATATGCTGAACCTTTAAATTTGTTTAATATCGTATATTGTTTATGGTTTTTCTGTGTAAAAAAAAAATCTGGCTTAGGATATAGAGGGTTTTGACATATACAATAAACATTTTCCTTCGACTTGCTGCATTCTATTAACTGAAATAAATAACTATTATTATGGAAACGAATCATGAATAAATTAAAGCTTAGTAAAAATTATAACAAAATGTCAAATTTTGATTTTTTTATATCCATTATTTTTAATATAAGGTCGTTTTTCCATATTAAAATGACACAAACGTGTATGGTATCCATGATTATAATGATATACACAGTATTACCAAAATTCCTACGCTCAAAATGGGTCAACCAGATTATGATGATATCAGTGCAATTGTTAAAGCTTTTATAGAACGGAGAAAAATTTGATTTTTTTTTCAGTTTTGTGAAGTTTTTTGCTTTAAAACTTTTAGAAACACGTACTGAGTGCTCCAACAAACTTGTCTTTTAAATTTGGGATCAATCACATATTGTGAAGTTACTAAAAAATGGATGACAAAATTCCACCCAACACAGCTGTCAAAAGTCATGTTAAATAAAAGTGTGTAAAAACGAAGTCCTTACTTCCAGTATAAGATGAACGAGATTGTTTGGTTTTGATTTCTCATTATCATTTTATAGTTTATTAGAATCCTGCTCCATGTCTTAATTTTTTGATTGTTATTTTTTTTTTCATAATCACTGGAGAGGGAGTATTTGTGGCGTTTAAAAACGAAGACCAAATATTGCCATTAAACCTCAATTAAAATTAAACTATTAAAAATGTTTCTCTTTTAAAAATTTTACAGTGCACATTTCTAATTTTGATCGAGATCAAATTCGCATCGGATCGAGAGTTCGACTAGAATTGGAATACGTATTTAAATATGTTTAGCTAAACACTATTACATATTTACCTTGTTTAATTCAAACGATCGATTTTTTCCACAAGGATGAAATTTTAATTTTGTTCCTAATTCCCTCAAAGTATAAATTTATTTTAGTCATCAGACTCAATTAAAGATAATAAAACAAAATAGATTAAAATGTCTTAAATTATAAATTTATAAATGAACAAACTTAATAGCTTATTTATTGACATTTTGAATCAATTATGTAGAAACATTTTTGAAAGGAAAATAATTAAAACTGAATTTAACGATATTTCTGAACATTATGAGTATTGAACACAAATTTTTGATAGATTATGAATTCCGTTGAATTTAGAGAGCTAAAGATCAAACACAATTGATTAAGCTCATAAAAGGATTAAAATGAACCATGTGCTTATTTTTTATTCGTAACGAACCGATTTGTTTATGAAATAAGAAATTACGATTAAGCAAAAAAAGATACTCATACACTACATGCAAGTTTTGTTTTATTTTTGTCTTAATTCTTGTATCAACTTCAATTAACCTAGAAAAATAGTGTTACTTTAGATTTTGCTTACATATTTTATTAATAAAGATAAACGACTGCTGTAACAATATTAAGTTTATTTAGTTTGGTATTAACACGATTTTGATTCGTTGTATTATATTCTTATTCGTGCTCAGATAAACTTATTTGCTGTATGTCTGGATGTTTTATTTATATTATTATACATTATAAAGTTAAAGAAATAAAACTTGATAAAACTTGAAAACTAACTGTTAAATTTTGGTGCTTACAAGGTTATAAGGTTATGTATTAAATAACCGTAACATAACATGCAAATTTCATTTGTTTATACGTTGTTGATCAAGGACAATCAATGTACAATGCATGTAGTTGTATGTGAGAAAAAATTCCTTAAAATTGACAAACAAAACTGTTTACATTTGGTAAATTTGATTTTTTTTGTTTCGTTCGTGCTTCTAGAATCTAGAACAAAATCTAATATACTTCAACTTATAAGTCTTTCGAATTAATTAGAAAAATTTGAAGATATGTTAATTTGTAAAATTAGTGACAGCGGTGGAATTGTAAAGGTTTAATTTAGTTTTATGAACTTTAAAACAACGTTCTTTTGTTTGTTAATGGTTTTCAAAGATTATCGTAGTAATCTGCTCACAGTTCACACACAAACATTTTAAAATAGTGGAGTTAGTATAGTGTAGTGGAGTTAGTATATGATACACCTTGGAACCATCAATTTCAATGTATACATGACTGACGGTAATTCGAAGGAGAGAATTTGCTTATAAGATCATCCTACCAGTTATATAAACCAAAGATTTCATGTTTATTCACAACTTGAATATGTGTTCGGCAGTACCATCTGTTTCTTGCTCCAAACATTTTGTTTGTGTTAGATGCTCATTGTAAATAATACAACCTGTGTTAATCAATGGACATGAAAACTAGATAATTAATTTTCTATATACACTTCCTGCAAATCAGCATTGAAAGCGTATGAATCACAAAATCAGGTAATTACTTTAAAGCTACGATGTTATCTGAAAAGCTGAGGCCTTGTTCAAACGTCCAAGTGTTCATCTAATTAGTGTCAAATAATCATTGTGTTAACTCAAATTTGCATTCGTTAAAAGAGATAACATTGGAAAGAGTATAAAATTCTATAAGGATAAGTCATATCTTTATGCCATTAAACTTTCTTCTATATTGTTTAAAATATTTTACCATTTAAAACATCTTCAACTAAATCAAACGAACTCAATGCTAAATGGAAAACTAAAGCAAAGTTTACATACACTCAATTCCATATCGCAAAAAAAAATCACAAATTTCAATTTCCATAAAAAGAAACAGCAAACCAAAAAATAAAAACCACACCTCGATCAATCGATCGCCATTTTTTGTTTCTTTTTTTTTTTAGAATAATTTCAATTCTATTCAATGAATTAAACCAGAAAAACGCTATTTTGTGACAATGACTTTAAAACTGTATTTTTTTCTCACTCACTCTTTGTAAAAGAATTTAACACAAATGTAACTAAATTTACAGGTTGAACAACAAGAAAAATTTTAATTAATGCTAATCAATAATAAAATAATTATTATTTGAATAAAGAAATTTTAATATTTCATAGTTACTAAAGTTATTAGAAAGTTTAATTAAAACAAGTAAATAATTTAATGGGTGAGAATTGTGACATAAGAAGACTAATCCGAAGTTTTGTGTTAAGATGCGAAGAGGCGAGTTCAATGAACTTTTTTTTCCGTTTATATTTTATAACAATTTATATAATTTATTTATTTTTGTATTTGGTTATTTATTAGTGGATCGATTGTTGTTATTTTGTTACTGTTTTTATTTTAATTGGTGTAGTGTGACAATGTTGTAATAAAAGATATCGAGGTTAGCAACAGTGTGACAGTATTTTTTTTTTGACAGTTTTGAGAGAAGCCGAGAAGTGCGAGTTTTCCAGATCAAGATAAATGATGAGGTAAATGATGCTTTAAATCAAAAGAAGGGTGATCAAAAGTGGGGGATAGAACTAGTCACTGAAGTACACCAGTACAGTTTCATAGGATAAAGGAAATCGAAATAAAATAAAAGAGTAACAGACAAATTTTTTAGAAAAAAACAACAAAATTCAAATCTGATTACCAATAATCAAGCTAGAAGCATACTCTTTGATCATGTGACCCACTGTTTCCCTTAGTAATTAAAGCCCAGATATGGAATCAAATAAAGGCTCGTTCATTCGATCAAGCAATAGCGTGTTATCATCAAGGAATATTCCAAAACTAAGATTGAGGGTGCTACTGTTGAATGTATACAGATCATCCACCGAAATCTTAAATATATCCCCTCGGACAGTGATATCTCATTGTTATTGCCAGTGGTATGTGATATATCGTGACGTAAACGGGGGTTTCACACCCGTAGATCAACAATAAAAAATTTTATTAAAAAACAATGTTTTATTTTATTTTATTTTAATTTATTTCATTTTATTTTATTTTATTTTATTTTTAGGGTTCCGTTTTTTATACGGAACACTATTGGTGAGAGTACAAGGTGTTTTTCACATTATTTCGATTATCTCGTGAACCATTAATCCGATGAACTTAAAATTTGGGGTGCTTATAAAACTAACTTATCCACACAAGATGGTGGGTTTAAAAATAAATAAAGTTGTGTTCGTTTGTTTTAAAGAGGTACGATGTAAAGCCTTTGAAAACATAAATTTTTTTATCGAGACGAGTAGGGTATCATATGAAAGGGCTTCATTTCAGCATTATTTAAAAATATATTTTGGAATTTTGCACCTCCCCAATTTTTCGTATAATCGTGAAAAATGACGTTTTCGGGATGTTTTATTGCCCCGAATAACTCCGACCCTACTTCATCGAAAATCTTGAAATATATTTGGAATGATAGAAAATTGAGTAGGTTTTTATTGAAAAATATAGAAAAATGGCAGATACTCATAACTATATTTATTAAAGGGGTGGGAATGTTAAGGGGTAAAAACATCATTTAAAACCAGGTCATGTGGTCATTTGAAAGAGCACTTGATTTTAGAAACATTGCCATTTTTTTTAGAATTTTGCAATGTACAGTTTTTGAATTATTATCAATTTCGAGCCTAATTAACAGAAAAATTTGAAAAAATTCGCAGAGACAGGAAGTTTGATAAACTCTGCACGAAAAATATAGCGAACTCTCAAATAATTATATTTTTGTGCCTTTAAGGGATTGGGGTGGGGAAGGGTGAAAAAAAACTTTTTTGACCCTAGCGAGTGGGGGTTATTTGAAAGAGCACCAAATTTCAGAAACTTTGCAATTTTTTTTAGAATTTTGCGGTACACAGTTTTTGAGTTATTCTAAAAAATGTGCAAATTCCAGACCGTTCCCCCCCCCCCTACGTTTCGACACTGATTGACAGAAAAAATTGAAAAAACTCATAGAGACAGGAAGTTTGCTATATTTTGAACGAAAATTATAACGAACTCACAAATAATTATATTACTGTGTGTTTAGGGGATGGGTGTAAGGAGGGTAAAAAAAAATTTTTTTGGACCCAAGCGAGTGGGGTATCATTTAAAAGAGCACCAAATTTCCAAAACATAGCAATTTTTGTTAGAATTTTCCAAATTTAGAATTTAGAAATGACCAAAAAATTAGCTAAAAAAATAAATGAAACCTTTTGGACACACTTGACATTATTCCTTTGACAAACTTATAATGCCATAATTCTCTTTAATAATAATAAAATTTCATGTCATACAAATAATTAATTTTATTTTTTCCAAAAAATTAAGTAACAAAATAAATCAAAATCTTTCTTTTGACACACTTGACAACATTTTTTTGACAAACTTATAATACAATAATCTAGTTTTGGTCTCACATACCAATCCCGACCATCAAAATTTCTTCAAATTCAATTTTTCTATTCGTAATCACTTAAAAGGAGTTTTTTAAGCAAAAAATATGAAAATTTCCTTGTTTTGACACACTTCCAGTACAGTTATCGAACACAACGCCCTTTCGTCTCTTCCTATTGAGTAAACCTATTTTTAGAAAGAAAGTTTTTGAAATCCGTTCAGCGGTTTCCTAGATTTCGTCGGTTGTGACGGAGAGCTGGCCGGTCGGCCTGCAGACAGACATACATTTTTTTTTGCTTTTTTAGAATCAGTAGGTCCTAAAACGTCGAGAAATGCCAACAAAAGAAGTGAGGGTAGGAATTTCATTTTCGGCTCATGAATGCAATACTTAGGTTTTTTCAAAACCGAAGTAATTAAACAAACTTAAAAGAAAAGAAAACTTAATATGAAATAGCTATTTATGCATTATGGGCGTAAAGTATTCTTGTTTGTTTAAGAGTGAAATTGTTGCTTGAGGCGTCAGGACGGGCAACACACACTCAAAATCCAAAAAAAAATTTTGAGAAAATTAATCCAAGCAGTTTTTTTTTATTTTTCCATAAATTTCTAAGCAACCAATTTATTTATAGGCCAGGAAAAATAGTATTTTAACAACAAAAAAATTCGTTGCACAAACTGACAGTGGGATATTGTAGAACACGATATTGTAAAAGAGGGAAACAAAATCGAACCAGCAGCTGCTATCCGGGGGAGAATGGGGAGGGTTTTTAGGGGTTGAAAAAGGTTTTTCGTGATTTCTGGCTAAACCGTGCATCCTATCGGACTCACATGGCGCTAGCCATGTGAGTCCGATACTCCAGTCCAGTACAAATGAACAGAAATACGTACAACCGAGACGTATAACAACAATAACTTACATTTTATATACTAAATAAATGTTCACTCACCCCATGATTGTTTTGGATCCAACTCTTCATTCCTTCGAAACCTAATTAACAGACCAGCTTCACTTACTTAATCATATAATGAATATTTTAGAAATATAATAATTGATGTAACAAAAATGATGTCGGCAGTTCACGTTGTTGTTAATATAACAAAGGATGCAATAAAATGGCTGAATTTGCTAGAAATAACAAAAGATGTTTTTTCTTTAAAGCTTACCAATTTCATGAACCATAAGCATATACACTAAGATATCAAATTAAAAAAAATAACATTCCGGACAACCGGAACAGGTAACAGGACAACCTTATTGATAAAATGGACATGGAAGGTTGAGAAACGAAGAAGTTGCTCACAAATAGAAGACCTATCATCGCTCTCGCTGTCAATCCGGAAATCAACTAAGACAATCGATTCCACGACCTACATCGAACCCACAACCTACTCCGCTTAATCAAGTTTCGAACCTACGCTCCGAAACAAACACTGGAAATACAGTTTGTATGATGAAGAAAATGGAGCCAGAGTGGTCGAAAAGATAAAAGAAAATCCTTACCATATAATTTAACGGAGACATTAAGCACGTATATCCTTTGAATGATACACACTTCTTCGTTTGTAGACCAGATCCTCCAGATCGTAGGCAGCGCTACACACCAACCATAAGACCTTAAGCTCAGCAAACTTTTGTGCAACTTTAGCAGATATTCGTTTACCTGCATCGCTCAATATAAAATTTCGTTGTAAAACGAAAAATTTGTTTTTTTAAATTAAATTTTCAAAACACTAAGTAGTAGCGAAAGAAAAATCCATCGAAACTTGGGCTGTGCGTATTACAAAAATTATCGAAAATATCGATATAAAAATATCGTTAAAACGGATATATCGATAAGTATCGATATGCATCGATAAGAATCGATATATTGGTGGTGAATGCCTCCTCAAATCATCCAGGTGTTCATCAAGGTCCCGAACTTACACAAAATCTCTGAACTAAAACTTGACTTAGAATTGGAAACTTCAAAATGAAAATTTGCAAACCATATTCTACCCCTTCCATCAATCATAATTTATTATGTTTTTCAATCTAAATATAAAATTGAATTTAAATAAAGTTAATCACTTAAAACCATCTCAACGAATGAATATTGATTTAAAATTAAAAGAAAAAAATATTAATATAATAAAAATATTTTCTAGATAAAAAAGGGAAATTCTTCTATTTTCATAGCGGGTATTTTTATCATACTGCTGTTATTCTTGATTGTTGATTACGAGGCTAATGGAAAACTGAAAACTTTAAGTGAAAGATAATGATGATTTTTTTTTCATTTGTCAATTTAAAAAAAAAAATTGGTTTATCAAACTTATTCTTAATTGTTTATTCCATTAAGTTAAGATAATAGTTACGAGTTATGAGATTATACCGTGATAAGTATTGTTGATAGTGAATTGCTTTTTTGGGGTAGTTTCGAAATAGTTTTGATGTAGATAGCTTAAAGGTTAAAGTATTTACTGAAACATATTATTAAGTAATTACTTGAATATCGATTTTACCTAACACACGTATTTTTGTTTATTTCTAGGTAAGCAGCAATCATATTTTAATATGGAGAGTTTTCTATAGCATACAGGTAACTTTTTTTTAATTGTTACACAATATTTTCCCTCTTCTGTTCTGTGATTAAAATTCTCAGTCGTTCACAAGATTTTATTTACAATTTAATTACTTTATCATGCTATAAACTTAGTAATTTTTTTATATATATTATTCCACTTTGAACAACATTAAAACAAACTTTCTTACAAATTCTGAAATGAAAAGAATTAAAACTAAAACTGCAATATTGTAATCCTTTTAACTGCCTTTTTACACTTACATTGTCTCCATGTATTTTAAGTTGGTATTTACAATTTAAAAAACTAGGTAATTGACCACGTAGAGAAACAACTTTAGAACAATTTATTTTATCACTCTTTACTAGTAGAGATTATATGAAATTTTACATAAAAAGCGAAGCAGGATTTAGAGCAACAAAGTTTTTTTATAGTTTAATTCAAAATATAAAAATGCTGCAAGTAAAACCAAACCAAAAAATGTAACGAGCACTTTATTCCGTATAGTGAACCACCATCAGGAGCATTAGGCCTTGTGTGGTTTAATTCCTACTTGCTTCAATCTTGTGGATTCGAGAACGTATTTCCACAACCCACTGCAAATGAAGAATTGCACGCAAAAGAAAATAACGAGATAACGGATTTAAATGAGCAAAATAAGGAACGAACTTTGACGACTCCAAAAGAGTCCAATTTATTTATTACATTAAAAAAATAATTAAAATGTGTCACCCAGGATTGTTTCGGATCTAGGATCTAACTCCTCACCCTTCAAAAATTTAGCCAACCATAGTATCATATGTCACTTATGTCTGAATTTCAATCTCCAAAATACAATTTACTAATTTTCGGTAACGCGGTAGCATAGGTCGACCACAGTAGCACCTTTAAAATGTATTATCCAGCAACTAAAGCAATCTAATATATTTAACCTTTTCGTAGATTTAATTTTTAAAAATTCCAAAGAAACATAATAAATTATTACGAAACCACAATTACTTTGGTCTGAAAGACCTTCACGAGCTAAAATTGAAATTGTTACCCCCACTTTTTCGGCATTATAGGACCTACTGATTCTAAAAAAGCAAAAAAAAATGTAAGTCTGTCTGCCGGCCGCCCGGCCGTCACAACCGACGAAATATAAAAAAACGGCTGAAGAGATTTGAAAAATTTTGAATTCTAAAAATAGGTACGCTCAATGGTAAGAGCCGAAAGGACAATGTGTTCGATAACTGTACCGGAAGTGGGTCACAAAAATCGTCAAGTGTATCAAAACAAGGAAATATGCATAATTTTTGCTTAAAAAACGTTCATTTTAAGTGATAATGGAACAAAGAATGTGGAGAAATCTTGCTGGTCGGGATTGGTATGTGAGATCAAAAACTAGATTATTGCATTATAAGTTTGTCAAAAAAATGTTGTAAAGTGTGTCAAAAGAAAGATTTTTATTTATTTTTTTTACCCAATTTTTTGGAAAAATAAAATTAATTATTTGTACGACATGAAATTTTATTATTATTATTAAGAATTATAAGTTAGTCAAAAAAGTAATGTCAAGTGTGTCAAAAGAATGATTTTCATTTATTTTTTTAGAAAAAAATAAAATTAGTTATTTGTATGAAATGAAATGTATAATGAACATGAAATTATTATTATTGAGAATTTTATTGTATTATAAGTTTGTCAAAAAAATATTGTCAAGTGTGTCAAAAAAATGATTTCATTTATTTTCTTTAGATATTTCTATGGAAAAAAAATTTAGCTGTTTGTTTACGTAAATATAATTGAACATAGAAATTTTTGAATTTGTTATAGTTTTTGAAATATTTTTGGAAATTTTGAAAAGTATCAATTTTTGATATTGTTATAATGTTTGCAATATTTTTCGAGTTATGGTAAAAATTTAAATTTTTAAGAATTTTTGGAATATTAATAAACTTTAAAAAAAGTTTAAATTTTTGATTTTATTCTAATTTTTGGAATAGTTTTAGAATTTAAAAAAAAACATTGAATTTTTGAATTTTATATATGGGGGATTTCACGCCAACTAAGTGTGAAAAAAAATTGTTTGTGTCCAAACTTTGGGAATGGTAGTACTATATGAGAAAACAAGTACCAATTTTTTTCAGATTTTTTGACTCACAACATGGCCGTCAGTGGCACTTACAAAATTCGATTTTTTGCCTTGATCACAAACTTTTGAATTTTGTAGGCAAGTGGGTACCAGCTACGACTGAAAAAAAACGGGAAAACATGATTTTGTTAGAATTTCGACTACAGGTTACGATAAAAATATTTTAAAAAATTTTTGGGGTAGTTTTCACCCTTATTTTAAGGGTTAAAATTTTAAAACCAAGATTTCGAGAAATATGTCACGATTTTTTTTCAATTTTGTTTTTTAATTTTTTCTTTTAATTATTTCCTTACGTTTAATTTTTATTTTGTGATGGGCATCGGCCAGGAACTGCCCCAAAAAAAGACTCAAAGGTGAAAAAACGTGGTTTTAGCGTACATTTTTTCTCATTCTGTGAGATAATCTCGATAACGGTAGATCTTAAGCAAAAACTATCACATATACTTTCGATGGGTATTTTTGAAATTTCAAAATTGGACGATTTTAGAAAAGTTGGCCGCCATATTTGATCCATCATTTTGCTTTTTAAAAATTTAACTTTATATTCGTAAACAGCAACTCGAACAATCTAAGAATATACTATTTTTTTTATCGTTTATTATATCACAGAATGAGAAAATACGCTAAAACCACATTTTTCCCATTTGGGTCTTTTTTGGGGCAGTTCCTGGTCGATGCCCATCACAAAACAAAAATTAATCGTAAGGAAATAATTAAAAGAAAAATTTAAAAAAAAATTGAAAAAAAATCGTGACGTATTTCTCGAAACTTTTGCTTTTCCTAAACGAAAGAGAAAAAAGTTGATTGTATAGCATTCTCCCACTTTGTAGCTATCGATAATATTAATACAATTACATCAAATTACCAAAAAAAAATGCATAAATCATACAGACTGACTCTACATAAAGGCGGATTCTACATAAAGGATTCTACATATTGTTTTGTTTTCTGCTAATTGAAAGATATGAACAAAAATAGGAATCACCCTCTTTCAAATACAATCATACCATCATCTAATATGTCGAAAATATAAATTCAATATTCATACATCGAAAGAAATTTAAAATGATCACAAATATTTAGAGTTTTCAGGTTTCCATACAAAAAAAAAAATAGAACGAAAAGAGTTCATACATCTCATTTCCTTTGTTTCGTTTTTACATTAAAACAAAAGAAATAATAATAAAAAAAACTGAAAATATTTATGTAAAGATGATGTAAACATACAATAACAACAAATTTATGAAGTCATACATTTGATGATTCGTGGGCGATCAAAAAGTTATCTGTATTGTTATTATATTAATGTTAATGCAAAACATGTAACGTTGCAGAATCACAGATGGAATGGAAAAAGTGTTTCACTCCGGAGTTCAAGCTCAAACAAATGATGAAGAGCTTAAACAACCTCTTTCAAATTTAAAATTCAACTTCCAACAAAATAAGTCATTAATATCATTCAATCACTTTCATCCAAGGGTGGAAAGTGAGGGATAAACGATGTTGCAACGAAGAAACGTACAGATAAATTTTGATCAATATCCAGTTAACAGCAACACATCGTTTTTATCATATGTATATACATTTTGAACATTTTTTTGTTTAATTTCAACATATTGCATCGTATTAGGGTAAGAGAATTTGTATATTGATCCTGAAAAGCTCATAAACTTTATACTATAAACTCTAAAAAGAAAAAAAAATTCAAAGCTTTTCCCACCCATCAAAACAATAAAACCCAACAAGTCCCGTTATTTCTAATACACAAAACGGCTATTATTATTTTTTTTAACCATATTATAAGAGCAGCTAAAATAAATATAACGAAAAAACAAATATTGTTTTTTGTATAAAAAAAAGAGAAACAACAACAAATAATGAACATAAAAAAAGTATTAAAAAACAATGCAAAAAAAAGCATAAATAATTTATGGATTAAAAAAATATAAATAAAATAGAACTTTTATGCTTTTTATTTTGTTTTAGGGATTGAGAAAAAAAACGAGAAAAAATGAGCATCATAAGTTTATTGTTATTAAATTTAAAAGCAGTTTGTTTGGGGTTTTTTTGTTATTTCAAGTAATATTCATGTTTTAACAATTACGTTCATGTTGAGGATTAGACTAAGAATAGAAATAATGAATCTTTCGGATTGCAATTGGAATAAAAATGATGAATATTAAACAAAATTTAATTCGCTTGTCTTGTCAGATATGCTGATTGTTTTCACTATGGTTTGGAGATTTATTGTGGTGTACTTTTCTTGTTTGTAAACAGTCATTGTCAGTGTCAATTGTTACGAAATATTTGTCGCTGAATGGCCTGAACGGATTCTACATAGTCGATATAATTCTTATCGTTCATTATATCCATGCGAAATAATAAGTTCATTATTCCTTTTTCTTTCAATTTTTTGTTGTCTTTCGTTGATTTTTTGACATATATATGACAAATAGATTTGTTCAGTGAGTAAAAAGTTTTGAGTTGTCAGAACCTTTCATTTAAATTTATTTTGAGTTCTATAAATATTATTTAAAATTAGTACTTGAAATTTTAAGATACACAAACGCGAAATATTTGAAGTGCTCTGGTGTAATGGACTTTGTTCCTCTGAATTTTGGGGTCGTCAGAGTCCCTCTTCTTTGCTCATTTAAATCCTTCTTATATGTCCTGGGTTGAGGAAAGGCATAATCGTACTCACAGACTGCAACCAGTCGGAAAATTAAACTGTCCAGACACGCAATACCCCTAATGTATGATAGTGATTTAACTATCAGAAATACATAGTGTTCATTGGGCAATTAATGTTGTGATTTATCTCCTATTTAAGTTTTTAACCTTTTCACTGCAGTCGGAAATCCATGGAACTGGATGTCTACAGCATTTCGTGATATTATATGACGATTTAAAGAAAGATATTATGTAATAGCGCTAGTTCAGAACGACGCTGTTCCAATGTTGTTTCAGTTGCCATAATCGTTGCATGAATATTTTGGAAAGTGTGATTACTGGAGCAGATAATTCAAGTGAATCATAAATTCAAGTGAATCATAATCTCAGAGTTTTTATGAAGTCTCCATCACCGAATTACAATTGTAGCAATTTCTTTATGTGTTCATCTGGAATTTTCGAAGTTGCATTTCCGCTGTATTTAATAAAGTTTTAATTTCAGACTTTTGTAAATGCATCTTGTATTTTTATTTGACGATACATTTTACGAATATCTGCCGTAAACCAACACTATTGCGGTTGAACATTGCGCAACCTTAGTCTTTTCACTACATACAGTTTTTTCTAATCCTTTAAAGCAAAATTATTTAAATTTCTATATTAAAAAATACCAACACTTTAATTTCAAAATAATTCCATCATGAAATTCTTTCTACTTTACTAACTTAATTTTGCGATTAAACACACGAAGACTAAGGAACTAAAAATCGCTTGTGAAAAATTGCATAATGGTGATAATAATTATTTACATTTTATGTAATTTTATTTCCGTTTAAAGTTTTAAATTTTAATGTTTTTTTTACAATTTAAATACATGTACTTGTAAGTTTTAAAAAGTTTTTGCTCAACAAAAAAGTAGGAGACCAGACTGAAAATCATTTTGTGTAATTTATTGTTTGAATTCAGTTTTCGTAGAAGTTTTTCGTTTTCTTTAGTTCAACGGAAGTATATTTGACTAAATACTTATGACTGTATTTCTATGATGAAAACGTTTTTTTTATCTTTGAATAAATTCAGTCTGTATATCAACATTGGACCAACTTTTGTCAAAGTTCCATTAAAATCATGGCACGCATTAAAAGAAAACAGTTTTTATTGCTTCGTAATTATTTTAAAATTTTTGATCTACGGATATAACATCGCGTCGTACTCCAGCCTGTGCTTTTGACACACGAGTTAACGTGAGCTATCACTTTACTACAACAATAGCAGTGATATATCATTAGCCAAGGTGATATCTTAGAAGTGCTGGCTGTATTCAGTCAACAGTAGCATTATCAGTCTTAGTTATGGATTGAAGAACGGAGTGTTTCACACGATCAAAGACTGTACTGATTATTGGTAAAAGTAAGCAGGTGTTCACAAGACCCTTCACCAATTTTTTTAAATATCTACCGAAATTTTATTACTTCTATTTCTACTGATGCTTCCTTAAGATTGTTTTATAACTGTTTTGCGATGAACATAAAAAATAAGAAAATATTTAACTAGATGTTGATTTAAGCTTATTCAAAACTATTGAAATACGAAATTTAAATCATTCTCATATTAACCCAGACTATATCTAAGCGTTTTATTTCACACAATTTAGTAACACTTTTTTGAACATCAAATCAGGTCAGGTGTAATTAATATATACTTATTACATCTAAAACCTTTCCAAATTCCCACTGTAGAAGTGGACACTCTACTAGTTGGACATTCATACTGACGATTGGATATAGATTCAAATTGAAGAAGACTGCAGGCCTCTATAGCAGATTTATTTTTCGTGTCTTCACTTGTTTCGATCAGCAACAAGAGTTTTATACTGTTCTCAGCTCACTACCACGCCCACTTTTTGGGCTATGTTTCTGTCAGTAAGCCTTAGTGCCATCGCGCAGCTAAGATAGATCTGAATGCACCTAACCATTACGGCAGAACTTCAATTTTAGTGCTATTTTGTACCTTCGGTAGGACGAACATTACTTACCGAACTGTCCGGTTGTCAAAAAGCAACTTTTGGAAGCACGTAGTTTCTCAATTGATGTGGTATTCCTTGGATTTTAAACATATCCTCGTTAATTCATTTCACCATTACAGTACTAGTGCTAAGTAAAATCGGCCCGAAGCGATCCCCAATCGTTGTCTAAATCTTACCCATCCAATTCGAATGTGGGTTTTAACTATTTTTCAGCACTTTTCACTTTCTCTATCACAAAGAAGAGATTTGTAACAAAAATTAGCAAAATATACACTGATTACAACTAAGTGCTGCGGTATTACCTTCGAACTTCGAAGTGATTCATATGTGTTTTCACTGTTCAGTGTTTTCAAAATCGCTCATGTTAGTTATCAGATGTTCTTCGTCGTTAATCTTACTAAAATATCAATGTCTTTAAGCTGGAAAAGAAATCAATCGGTGTGCTTTTAGGTGTTTTTGTTAATTAAAAAAAAATTTGTTCAATTCACTTATCAATCTATTTTAAATTAAAATATAACCACTTAAATGTGGTTGTTAGTAACGCATATCCCTAAACCAATTTCAACGACAACAAAGTTATAAAATATAAAACAACTTTTCCATCAAAACCAGCCAATTTTATTGACATAACTCACCATCTTCAACATTTTAATGGAAAAACTTAAATTAGAAATAATATAGCAACAAATACTTACAAAGAAATAACGATTTCTATTAAAATTACAATTACAACAACAAAATTAGAAAAGAAAAACTATTTCGTAAAAGTTGCTGTATATTTTATTTTTTCTTTACGACATCTTCGTCTTTTTTAATGAATTTAAATAAGAAAACAAAGTTAAGTTAAAGTTGTTTGTGCTTCTACTATCCTACTTTTTCGTAATAAAAAACAAACAAAAATTATAAGATTTGATTTGATGCAAACTGTTTTTTCTATGTTCTCACGGTCTAATTTTCCTTTAATTTTGTTGTTTATGTGTTGATGAGAGAAAATTGATTGTCATTTTCTACGAGGATAGGCTAATAAGTATTAAAAACATTGGTATTTGTTAGATGTCAATGTGTTACACATGAACTCTTTTAAGACCCAGGTCCTACAACAACATGTGTTCTGAGGTATTGATGAACGCTTTGTAAAATGGAACCACCCGAGAATATTGTTTCGTGCAAATCATTTCAGTCTACTTTTGGCCAAAATCTTTCAGAACTATAGGAAGAGGTTTCAAATAAACATATATTCGGGAGTTCTCCCGTTTACTTTGCCCCAGTTGTCCCTAAAGCTTTCAATACTATCGGCAACCAAACTAAAAGCATATGTACCAAGTTTTATCAAAATCGAATGACAGGACGTAAAGTTTTTGAAGTTTAAATTAACAGTTGCTCAGGCGACACTAACAATTCTTCCACTTTAACTAATTTTGCCTAAGACCTTTTAGAACTATCGAAAACCTAAACGGTTATGTAATGATATTCGTTAAATTCGAGTGACAAAACTAAGAGTGATCGAAACTTCAACTCAACACTTGTACATGAGGCTAGATTTTATTGTTTCGGATAATCCGAACTCGAGGACTAGAGGTGGAGCTAGGGGTGGAATAGATGGTGTACGTGGTGATTGTATTTCATCTGTGTGGCAAGTATCGTTGAAATGGTCAGAGGATAAATCTCGCTGCACCAGAACTCCAGCCAGATACTCCTCAACCAGGTTACATACAACCGTCATGTAGGATCGTGATGCCATGACGAAGATTATGTCAATTACTCAACAGCCTGAAGGCTAAGTGAAATCTTCTCTCGGCAGTTGATCAGGTTGCCTTGAAAAAACCTCCCCAGTATCATCCGTTTGAGAATTGACCAATCCGCGTAAGAGTATGGTAGCACTCTAATAGAGAAGGATTTATAAAGTGCTAGCGCGTGGTGTCTTAGTGGCACCATGAACCCGGTGCATGACCAGATCATCTGGCACGGATGGGAATAGTGTAAACATAACCCAACATTCTTGGCATGGCATCTTGGCTATCTCCAATTTTCCTGGTACCACCAAGAAACTTACACGCTACTGGGGAACTGTGGGAGTGTAAGACCCATTATGAATAATTTCGTAAAATCATTCCTACCCTTGCATTATAAAAAAACAAAAACGGTTTAACTGGAGGCGTGAGGACACAACATGTCCATCGACAATAGTTCAAACGTCATTCAGACCATTCTCGCTCCTGCGCGTTTTGGGATCGAAGTTGCGTTCCACTTCGTTGCATCCACGTTTCAAATAAAAACAAAATTATCTAAGTTTTGTAATTATAGAGGGACTTATCCTGGGTATCACTGGAGCCAGCAATATCTCTTAGAGGAGCCCCAAGTTGGGAGCTAATTTGTAATGAACCCTGAATCGGCAAGTGAACCACTAGCAGGAAGCAAAGGGAAGGGACTGCGTGCCAAGTGAGGTTGTAATCCGAAAAGGTTCAGTCATGTGAATTAAAGTTTTAATATTCCCTCCTTGTTTAGTACAAATGAACATAATTGCATGCAAATAAGACGGTATAATCAGAAAGAAGGAAAAACAGAGGTTAACGACCCCAAAGGCCGAAGAAGCCAAGATCATTACACCAACGACATAAGATCATTACACCATTACATAACCACAACGACTTCATTAAAAAACTGAATAACGGTTTCACTCACCCCATGATTCGTCTGATTCCACTCCTCATTCTGTTGAATTTGTTCTAGATTCGTCGCTTTAATAATGAAATGACGTATACGCAAAAGTATAGTTTCGAGATATTTGAGTTTAAAGTTTGATGTGCGCATGCATTTGCATGGACGTTAATTTATAATTTATTAATTCTTACCCCCAGTCATAAAATAATTCGAAAATGTAAAAACGCCAATTCAAAGATGCCCTTATGGGGAATGCAGCGCACCTATTATATAAAAACAACGTATAAATAGCATACGTTGTTTCATTATTAAAGCGACGAATAATATCAAATATAATAACTGATGTAATACCTGATGTTGGCATTCGTTTGTTAGTATTAAAACAACTGATGCAACAAATATGGCGTCGGTTATTGTTGAAATATTTGTTAGAGAAAAAAATATCACAAAGAAATTTAACAAAATGCGGACGTCCATTGTCGAAAATTCCAGAAAATGAATAACTCTCGTGCTTGATACCCAATCTTATCAATTTTAAATCAAAAATTGTTTTAAACAAAAAAAAACAACAAATCATTAACCCCAAAAAAAACAATGTCCTATTTATATTATATAGCGTACGGATCACAAAACACAAATATTTGCTATTATTAAAAATAATCATAATTTATCTTA
Source organism: Diogma glabrata (assembly GCA_963693315.1). Classification (NCBI taxonomy): domain Eukaryota; kingdom Metazoa; phylum Arthropoda; class Insecta; order Diptera; family Cylindrotomidae; genus Diogma; species Diogma glabrata. The sequence continues at coordinate 286,092,371 of OY856188.1, forward strand.
TATTTTCTTTAATACACAAAAGCTGCAAACAATGTTTTGTTTCCCCTTATAAAGCATTTATCAATTTTCAAAATTATAATCTAATATAAATAAAAAAAAAATTACTCATTTTGGCCAAAAATTAACTAATTAATAACAAAATTTGTGACGAGCTTACATTTTTCTATTCACCAACTAACTTACTCAAACAAATGTCCAAGTAAATATATCTATAAATTCCATGAGTCAACAACATCCTAACAGAGATAGCAAATAATGCCGGGCGAAGAGAAAAATATAAACATAGGAAAAAAACGCTCAGTTCTGTTTCTAAGATAAGTTATTTTAAAACATTTTTTCTCTTAATAAAAAGTGTTGTGTAGTAGGAATTACAAAATGTGTCTCAACAATACATAGACACCTTTTACGACCTAGCTCCCACAACAACATGCGTCTTGAGGTGTTGGTGAACTTTTTTTTAAAAATTGTTGTGGATTGAAGGCACTCGAGACTATTGATTCGGGCAAAGCATTCCATTTGTACGATGTACGCAGTTTGACTGCTTGCACAAACCGATTGACGAGTTAAACGTGAAAAAACATATGTCTGAGGCATTATGGACCTGATCCGAGGATCCGAGCGTTGCTGGTGACGATATTTATAAAAAAACAACGATATCAGCAACAGGGCGACGATGTTGTAGGGAATTAAGATTTGATGTTAAATTTCGATCACCAACAATTCGTATAGCACGTTTTTGAACAGAGTCCAAAAGAGCTAGGTTGGTAACAGATGCAGCGCCCGAAACTTGACAACAATACTCCATACAAGGACGAATATAGGACTTATCAATGTGGAGTAATTGATGCGAAGTAACATATTTTTACATTTATTGAGGAGGCTGAGTTAGTTTGTTTTAAGAATAAAATAAATCGCTTTAAACGCGCTGGTTCATGAATAAGATAGAGTGTTTTAACAAATGAATTTTTATGGGGGTGAACAGCTTCGTAACATATCCCCGGATATTTGACTACAATCCAATCAATTGCTATAAAGCTTCATTCAAATCAAATGATAGTAAGTTATGGAAATTTCAAATAAACATTTGTATGGAAGTTTACCATACCCGTATACCAAAACAGAGTTCAAGAAGTTTTTTCCACGTTGGGTGCCATTTTGTAATAGTTAGGACGAATTAGATTGATTGACCGAGAGAGCTTGTACTCCTAGTGTAAGCACTAGATAAGCTCAGACTTTGAATTGGAACACTATAAAAAAAGATTCAGTGGCCCAAGTCTGTCGAAAATACTACATACAGAAGCAAATATAGAACTAATACAGGGGGAGAAGTAGATATGCAGGAAATTATTGTTTACTCGGCGTCCGAATTTTCTACCTGCACTTTATCATTAATTACCATTAATTGATCATCTTAACAAACGAAAGCTTTCACATTCATTTATTTGTTCGCAACATTTACGAATCAAAATACTGTTGATAAACTTGATCTTTAATCTGTGGCCATTAGGGTGGCCTTAAGGTTACTCTAGAATTTTTTTTATCATTGTACAGTTTGTGGCACCCCCTATTTCGTGTCAATACCCATAAAAATATTATTTGCAAAATTTGAAATCAATCGGTCAGTTCTAAGGCGTGCCTCCGGCCACTTAAAAGTGAGAGGCTTTGTTCTGAACCCTAAAAAAAAAATTTAATTTTTTATTCGACAACCTCCCATTTCGTGTACCAATACCCATAAAAACATTATTGGCAAAATTTGAAAACAATCGTTCAATTTTAAGCCGTGCCCCCGGGCACTTGAAGTTTTATTTGCACTTTAAGTGACGGGGGGCACCCCTTAGAATTGAACAATTGATTTCAAATTCTGCCAATAATATATTTATGGGGATTAACACGAAATGGGAGGGTGTCAAACAAAAAATTAAATTTTTTTTTTAGAGGTTCAGAACAAAGCCTCTCAACTTTAAGTGGCCGGAGGCACGCCTTAGAATTGACCGATTGATTTCAAATTTTGCAAATAATATTTTTATGGATATTGACACGAAATGGGAGGGTGCCGTACAAAAAACTAAAAAAAAATTTTTAAGGGCCACCCTGCTAGCGATATTCCTGAACACATAAATGTAATCCCAAAATCGGCTCCATTAAAGCATTTTAACTGAGAGGAAGCGCAAAAAACGATTTATTGTAATTCTAAACAAGTTTAAAAATAAAATTTTTAACTTTTTGTGACTTTACCCGACTACGAAAAAAAGGGCGTAAGGTCATGACCTAAAAAAAAATTTAATTTAATGATGCCGTGTTTGGTATCAGATGAAAGGACTTAATTAGCACATTTCAAAAATATATATTTTGTTACATCTAAATTGCAACTACGCTTTCATGCACAAGATAATTTTGAATAATTACATAATGGCAATCAATTCAAATTAATCATCGTACTTTTGCTTATTGTGATAATAAATACTGGTGTGTACCGCTAACCGTAGCTATCTGTCGGTCCTTATAATTACATTTACGATCATCGTTTTGATATATCAAGAATTATTAGTCGCTTTCCAATCGAGTGAATTAATTGTAACCAATTGGTCTAATATTGAGTAAATCATAAGAAAGAGTTAAAATAAATGAAAAAGCAATTTGACATTTATAAAATACATAGTCAAAATCGAAAATTTAGACACACACAAATATGAACGGATATAATTTTTAGATATTAACGTTTGATCACTGACCAAAAAAAAAATCAACGCAAAATGTTACCGTTAAGACTTACTTGGGCAGCTAGTGTGCACAAGTTGCAAGGGTGCACTCTATATAAAGCAGTTATTGATTTGGGGAAGTCATTATTCGCTAAAGGTGAGCCCTATGTGGCCCTCAGCAGAGTCAGGTCTGTAGATGGATTATTTATTTGTTCCTTGGATCATAATAAATTGCTGAAAAATCCTCATAACTCACGATCTCTTGAGGAATTGAAAAGGTTAAGAAATCTTCCAAGTTTCGAAACATTAACTTATGAGTAAGTTTGGTATATTACCTATATACCTAACCTATGCACATATAAAACAAAAACCCTAAACAAAAAATTTAAAGCGGATGTGCAATTACTTTATTACAAAATTATAACCCTAAAATAAATTAAATAAAAAAAAAGAAGTTCAAAAACTAAAACCCGACTACTGAAAAATCACGCTCTAAAAAAAAATAAAACAAGAAAATATTCTTATCTGAAATTGTTATGTACAATATAAACTATTCAATATTTATTGTCTATTAAATAAACAACTTACACATAAATAATTTTAATAAATTTAATACATATTCATAGTGATTTTCAGAGGATAGCCGTAGTCGTATGCCACCTACCCTAACAAAACAATAGTAAGCGGTCATCGGCTTTAGGGCAAAGTGCATCACGCTATACATCTAAAGAGTGCTCAAGAGAGATGTATAGCATGATGCCCTACAGCGGATGATCACTTACTATACTCCTAGAATGTATTGTTTTGTTAGGGTAGGTGGCATACGACTACGGCTATCCTCTGAAAATCACTATGAATATGTATTAAATTTATTAAAATTATTTATGTGTAAGTTGTTTATTCCATAGACAATAAATATTAAATAGTTTATATTGTACATAACAATTTCAGATAAGAGTATTTCCTTGTTTTATTTTTTTTAGAGCGTGATTTTTCAGTAGTCAGGTTTTAGTTTTTGAACTTCTTTTTTTCAAATACAAATTTTATAATTGGCGTAAAAATTAATTTATAATGGAAATATGATGCAAAAAATAGATCTTTAATAATATTAATTAGGCCGCAATTGCAGCATTATCAATTTTGATTTATGCGTGATAATACATCGACTACGCCATTATCGGTACCAGAAATGTGCTGGATATCAATGGTAATTGCCCAATGAAATTCAGATGCCGAAATTGACGGGGAGATGCTTTTTCAAGATTTTGTTTAAAAGCAAGCATCGGGGTTAGAGGTTTGTAGTCAGTGAATAATGTAAATTCACGACCTTCCAGAAGATATCTGAAATGCTTGATCATAATCGCTATTTTTAATAGGATTCCAGAATTAAAAGTGGTGACTTTTCAGTCACTTCACAATGCATCTTTTCCAGCTAAGCGTTCATATTTAAGGTTTTACTTTAAAAATAGAAAGACGAACGATGCGCATTGTATTATGATCTGCAAACTATCTCCACTTTTGGCTACTAATAAATTCCAGTTCATTGGAAGGGTTTGAAATGTTTCTTTGAGAGTTTCCAAAACGGTCGATCTTAAATTCGTTCCAAAGATATATTGTTTCAAATGGTTGATTGTATGACTTCAGCATCAAATTATCGAAGAACCATATAAGACAAATAAAATCAATAAACAAATTACATTATATACTTTCGTGCTCTGGTTGTTTAAGTTTTATTGTTGTTTTCCTTCATTTTGTCATATATAATTTCAATCAAGTAAGGGAAAATCGACATATACTTAATAAATAATTTCAAACACACTCGTTTACCTTTATAGTAATAAACATAATTTAATATACTGTCAACATTAAAATATGTCAGTAGTATTTTCTATACATTATTTAACTCATTATATTTTTAGTAGTATTTTCATTATATATTCTGTTACAGAATTGTCATTGTGATAACATGAAATAGTATATTGTATAACAAGCACAAAATGATATGAAAATTATACGAGTATGAAGGCAGGTGAGAATCATTGAAGTTTCCGAATGAATTTTGTTGTTAACGCCTTTCGTATAAACTGTTATAATAGTATTATTGTTGGTTGTCATTTTTGTTTCACAATACATTCATATATTTTCAGGTTCAGACATTTTTAGAAAAATCGTAAAAATTAATTTGAAATCATTTTAAAAATGTTGTATGTAAATTATATTTTGTTTTTTAATTGAAAATTTATAATTGTTATGCGAAAGCTTTGTATTTGTTGAAATTTGGTAAATTTTTCATAACAATCGAACCGTTGTCATGACAATTTTGGTTTATTATTTCATTACGCACTAGTGCGTGCTAAATTTATTAAGTTGGAAGGGTCAAAAATATTTGTTTTGGGTTTGTTTGCTATAAAATTTTTTTTACAGTTAGGTAACATTATGTGTTATTTTGGAACATTTCGGATTAAAGATGTGTAGAATAAAGATTTTTCTAGATTGTACGAGATTTAGTATTTAAGCGAAACGCTGTACCGTGAATATAAAATCGTGTAAATAGAAGTTATTTTTAAATTTATTTGCGAATAAAATTTTAAGTGTTATAAATATTTTATGTATTATTGTGGACTCTGTGTTCATACTGAAAATTTCTACAATCATCAACCGTTGAAGTCTCTGAAGTTGTTGAAAGAATATTCTAATTAGGAATATTGTTTTCCTGTTGTTGTGGAACAATAGTTGTGTTGAATACTTAATAAATCCTGGTGGTTGTGCTTAATAATAAGTGATCGAATCCAGTGTTAATCTATATGCTCAAAATTTTATGCGAAACAAGCTGCTATTTTTTAACTTGTTTTAAACATTTATCTACCTAAAAAGTAATCCTGGGTAGATCTGGCGTTATCTAGGCTGTTGTGTCATATGGGACAATTCGTTAGCTGTGGGAACGAATTGGATTAGTTGGGGCGCTGCTTAGAGGAAATGGTTCATACGTTCAATAACAAGTCTCTGATGGAAAGTATAATAACCAATGCAAAATTTGGTGCAATCCATTATACGTCTAACACAAGTCGGATTATCCTTTGTGAAGTGGATATGCTAACATTATTGCTTTCAATATTTGTTCTGAACGTGGATACCGTACTCCACGGAATCATAATTGCATTGAGATCATAATTAGATTGATTTCGGCAAAATGAGATATTTGAAAAATTTTTCCGCAATCCATTGAATATGAAACATGATTTCTATTTGTCGGAGCTCTGTGAAGATAAAGTTCAAGATTTCGAAAAAACGTGGAACAATTTCGACATGAAACATTACTCTAGTTGCCAAATTTCTTCCATTACAAAATCAATCTTGGATAGATCAATTTCTTGTTAATATAACATTTAGCTCTAGATATGGAATATAATTCAGGTTTGTGTAGTATGTTTTCATGCATCATCAATTGGTATAGACCATTCAAAAGCCTTCGATATAATTGAAGTGTTTTCCGTTTTATCTGAAACTCAAATATATCTATCGCTCTATCGTAGCTTTTGGCCAGGGCTAGATTCTTTGTAGAACTGGGTTCCACTTCTTCGGGTGTCGCAATTGTAGGCTGGTTTGGCTGGTAAGCCTTGCAATTCTTGCATGAATCGCACCGAACATCCAGTTCAACCTGAATTTACAAATATTACGATGTTTCTCGGATTCTGGGTCAGGAATGAATACCAGCATCGCGAGATCCTTCTCAACGTGTGCTTCAGGATGGTCCATGATCTCAGCATAATATCCGGATTTTGGACACCCAGTGGCCTTAGAATCTTCTCTGTTGATTCTTTGGTGCAGTCTGGAAGGTAAGTTATGCGCCTTAGAGGTCGAGGTAACTGTTCTTCTTTTAACGTACGTACCTGTACCTTCCCGAACATTATCTTCTGTACCGCATTTGCAACCCACTGCGCCGATGTATTGTGAGGGTGGCTCAGTAGCGATGTACACTTTGATGCGCTTGGCGACATCGCTGAATGTTGGAGATACAATTGTTCTCGCAACATTGCTTTCAGTGTCCCCTAGCTTATGCTGTAATCCATCGCTGGCAGATGACTTGTGTCGTTAGACACCAGATGTAGCTGTCTGTGGAGAGTCCTGCGATGCCACGGATCGAACCCTCTTGCTACTCTTAGTACCTGTGTCCTTTTGTCTAGCTAATACCTTCAGAGCTAGCTCTTTAGGTGCCGCACGTTTAACCAGGGTACCCAGGTCAAATGATTTGGGATGGGCTCAGACTTATATGCCTTCCTCTTCAGAGATACCTTTAGTTATTAGTGCCATTTTGCGCTTTTTATTTGTGGCAAAAAGATGTTGGAGCTGATTCTCTAAACGAGGGGCATCCGGTTTCGGGTCACTTAATCCGATTGTATTGAACACGTGGATATTACCTGCCTTTCGGTGTTTATCCGACTTCATAGTTACTACTGACATGTCAGATTCACTGTTGGATTTTGGTTCAGTTTTTTGTGGTTGGCTCACGGTATGTCATATCTGACATATCCTTAGAGTTTTGTGAGATAGGTTTACTATCGCCGACCTTAATACTTGTGTTGCCGAAATGAAGATGTGCTGATAAATCAGACACGATCTGCAAATCCGACGATCACGATTTTGTTTTTAATGGGTTTGGTGATGCGTTTAGAGAAGCATCGCTCTCGTCTATATTTTTAAGTAAATAATTATCTATACAGCGGTTGAATGAAATTACTTAGTAAAAAAGGTACGCCACAACAGAGCCTTGTGTTGTGGTAAGTCTATATTGAAACTGGAGGACGCCCGGTATACAGAGTTTCATACTATTCTAAGCTATTAGCGTACGTATCTACCTTAGCTTTGGGTTTTGGACTTGATGTTGGTTGGCTTCGGTTATCAACTGGGATCTAACGGCCCACCGTTTTAGCTCCTAAGATCACTGAGTCTACTGAGCCCCATTACTGCGTCAAATTCCCAAGTCCATTCGATAGGGCATAATTAATTACATAAAATTGAGCATGTTAATCCGGCAGCAGAAATGAAATTATAATCTTTTTCGGGGAGATGAAACGTTTTTTGATGGTTAAATTCGTATTCTGGACTACCCAAAAAGTTGATTTTTGAACTCGATCATTTTTGTTCGACTTCATACTTGGAATACAAAATGAGCATTTTTTTAGAAATTTTTTTAAAAGTTTTTAGTTTGAGAGCAATCTTTCCAGAAATCTTTCGGACCACTCTATTCTTAAACTAATCGCTTTAAATTTGGTCCAAAAAACATGTATTTTTTTCACTTATACTACTTCAATGGGAGGCATGAAGTCGATCTAAAATGGACGGGATCAACGTCGGGCGCCTGGCGAATTTCATCTGATTCAACTATTAAAGAATGACAGATAGCCAATAAAAAGAATTGAGCATGTAGACTTTTAAGGAACCTTTGCTGTAGTTAACATTTAGCTGAGTTTGGAATGAATCAGCTGACTATAACGTACTTCTCGGTAAAACTTTGAGCTAGATTGGATTACTAAGGCAAAAATAAAAGCTTTCTCTGAATTAGTTTTTCCATTCGAAAAAAAAATACATTACCGGTTTTGACTGATTTCAATCGGTTTCAATCAAACCGGTATATCTCGGTCTAAACTCATATGCTATGAGTAGGAATAGCAGTACGTGCGGTGTTTAACCTTCGAAGGTTAAAAATAACAAATCAACAAAAATTAGAAATTTTAAGAACAACCTCAAGCCTATTTCCAAAATATTTATTCCAGTACTAATGCTGCTATTTTTATTATAACTTTTTTCTCGAAACTTCTAAAAACTTGGTCATATTGTCTAGTTTGTTCAAAAACGTTTTTATTTTATCTTTCAACACAAAAACAAAAATTAGTTTTAATGAGTTGGAATTCAATTTATATAAAGTTTCCATGCAAATTTGCAATTTGTTATAAAAAAGTTTTTTTTACTATATAAAATTTTGGTTTGGTTTTTTTATGGTCAACAACAATAGTGTAAAACTATTTCCAACTTGTGAAAAAGCGTTAAAAACTAATGGTGGTATGTTGTAGTTGTAAGTCTGTGAAAACAGTATAAGAAGTATGTGACGACACCAAATCATTATGTTTTCATAACAATAGAATGATAATTTACATCACGCTTTGTATTTAACTTTATACTTAACAAATCCCACAACAATATACATATATTCAGTAAAACAATAACTCACAAACAGTTCCAACCACCAAACAAAAAAAATTTAAACCACAACAGAAAAATAAAGAAAATTGCTTTTCTCTTACCATAATAGCAACAAAAAAAGTCGTAATTAAAATTCTGTCAAAATATTCCACCATAAACCAGTCTAATAAAAAGCAACTGTGACATTGAAATCATTGTAGTAATTCATTGTTTAATTTAAGGAAAATAATAAAAAAATATTTAATACGTGGGGTTTCCTTATTAAACCTAACTGTGACTTCAACATTTTACGAATCAAAAACAAAAAAAAAACGCTAAGGAAAAAATTAAAACTTTGTCACTCTTACAGTAAACTTTTTCAAATTAAAAGAAATGCTATTAAAATAAGTTCAAAAAATTTAATTTAAAGAAAATTAATTCAAATACCAGAAAATTACTTTGTATATGAGATGAATGATGAAAATTATAAGATTTACAATAAGAATTCGTTGACATTGATGTCTGTCTTGATGGACAGTTGAATTTCACAATTAATCTTTACTCCAATCAAAGAATTACAAGCTTCCAAATTTCATTAACTAATTTCGGTTTTGGATTCTCCGATTCCTTTAGTGAAATTAATGGATCTGTATAATCTATTATTCGAGAACAAAACTCATAAATAAAAATTATCAACATATCAGCTTTCATGAAACCATTAATTACAACAATAAAAATGTCAGTTACAAAATTTGAAGTAAACAAAACACGATTTTCAGTAGACACGCAAATATATAAAAACAAAGGTTAATTACTATAATATTAATAAATTAAATACTGATAATGTAATATTGGTTTCAACCAATCTTATTAACTCTTATAGCTACATACAAAAAACATGTTAATAGAATATTAAATTGATATCAAAACTTCGGTCTGGGTTAAGGATTTCGATATAGTTTTCGGCAAAACACTTTTATGAGGACATTGTTTTTAGTTTTGGTCCGCGATGTATATTTAACGTTTCGAGAAAATATTACAAAATCACAAATTCATAGTTCTTTCAAAATTCCCAAAATATTGTAAAAATTAAATAAAATCAAAAATTCATACTTTTTTCAAAATTCTAAAAATATTGCAAAAATTATAACAAAATCAAAAATAACAAACTTTTTTCAAAATTCCAAAAATTTTTCAAAAAGTATAACAAATTCAAAAATTTCCATGTCCAATTTCATGTTGAATTACATTTACGTCATAAAAACAACTACATGTTTTTTTTCTAAAATATTGGCTAAAAAAATAAATGAAATCATTTTTTTGACACACTTGACAACATTTTTTTGACAAACTTATAATTCCATAATTCTCTATAATAATAATACAATTTCATGTCATACAAATAACTAATTTTATTTTTTTCCAAAAAATTGGGTAAAAAATAAATAAAAATCTTTCTTTTGAGTTTTGACACACTTGACAACATTTTTGTGACAAACTTTTAATGCATTAATCTAGTTTTCGATCTCACATACCAATCCCGAACGTTTTTTAAGCCAAAAGTATTCATACATCCTTGTTTTGACACACTTAATGATTTTTTTGACACACTTCCGGTACAGTTATCGAACACATCGTCCTTTCGGCTCTTCCCATTGAGTATACCTATTTTTGGAATCCAAAACTTTTCAAATCCCTTCAGCCGTTTTCTAGATTTCGTCGGTTGTGACGGCCGGCCGTCAGACAGACATACGTTTTTTTTTTGCTTTTTTAGAATCAGTAGGTCCTAAAACGTCGAGAAATGCCAAAAAAAAGTGGGGATAAGAATTTCACTTTTGGCTCATGAATGTAATACTTAGGTATTTTAGACCGAAGTAACTTCAATTTGCATACGTTACATTTCTCTATTATTTGAATTAACTTTTTATTTAAGATTAAGTTTCAGTTCATCAAATTTGCGATTATCTTAATCGATAATCCGTTTTTTTTTATTTCATCATAATTATATTCTAAACTGAAATTTGAATGCAATATATTTCAAATAATTTTTTATTTATTATGCGTTAATTACTTGTGGAAGAACATAAGCTCTTACTTGGATTGAACAAACAAATATTTTAAAATAGTAGTTTATTGTGTTATTGTTTAATGATATATTTTATCCTTGAGGAAAAATTTACAATGCTAGCGAGAGACGATCAAGCATGGCAAATTTTGCGAAAAAATAATATACATTAAACATGAATCCAATACGACATTTTATTTTTCCGACAGAGTGATTTGTATTGACATAAATTAAATTGTTAAATAGTATTTATGTATTAACACAAAAAGATTGGAAGAAGAGAACATGATTTTATTTTATTTGATTGTTCAATTCACAACACAGTCAAATAAATTTTATTTACAAGAGAAAGGAACATGCGCATTAGATTGAATTTATTAAATTTTATAATTATTATTATTTTTAAATGAGAGTAAAAATATTTTTGTTAATTTAAAACTTATTTTTATTGATGTCGAAAGGATAAAAATATTTATAAGAAATTTTTATAATTAGAATAACGCATTCACAATTGACCGAAAGGCAATTTTTTTTTTGATACATATATGTTCATTGCATATCTTTGATACACCTCTGATACAATCGCTTGATGTTGAAACAGTAAAAATTGTTGAAACGATTGAAAAAAATAACTATAACAGCATACTACAGAAATTCTTTAGCGATCTTTCTCTTACTGTGCTTCGTAATTTTGCTAACTCACGATTCTAAAGTAATTCAGGAACCGCATTACGTAACAAGGTCGATCGATATGAGTTTAGATTTTTTGAATGGGCTTGATTAGATTAATATGATTGCTTCTTACGTGATCTGCCTCACTTCTGAATTTTTATACAAATTGTAAAAACAAAAGCAAAACAATGCTTTGTAATGACAAGTCTTAGTAAAAATTCAGATGTGAGGCAGATCACGTAAGAAGCAATTTTATTGATATGATTAAGCCAATTAAAAAATCTCGTCTCATATCGGGCGATCTTGTTACCAAGCGGTTGTCCCCCAATTACTCTCTAGTATCTGCGTTAAAATATAATTTTAATCAGATGTTGGCTATGTAAACTCTTATTGTTCGTTCTATTCATAATAGAACGATGAGTTCAATGGTTCTTGCCTTGCATTTTTTGTGCTTGCTTTTGTTAATGAAAGGAAGAAAACATTTGTGGAAGCATTTTATATAACTCCGGGTTATAGAACTTTCATGGATAGATAAAAAGTGAATTAACATTATTCGTTTTATTTTTTTTTGTGGATAAAAAATAAATAAAGACAAACAACGCGTGCCGCAAAACCAAAGTCCGGGAACCACCAAAGTTCCCGGACTGCGAACAACCACCCAGTCACAACTCTCCTCATATTATAAATTCTCTAACACATATTACTATCGTACTATTAAAATAACAAAAAAAAAACATAAGCAAAATACAAAAAAACTTGCCTGTAATAGCTGGTATTTTTTCCTTGGTTGTCATCCGTTGCGTAGGTCTCTGTACTTACTTTGCCATATTATTTCTTCTCATTGCTTGAAAGCAATAGAAAAACAGAATAATCTCAGAAAGAACCATATTTACAAATACTAATTTGGTTTCACTTATCTATTTCTTTTTCTTGTACTATATTCTTTTAAATTAATAACATATATTGGGGCCCATCTAAATTATCTATTTGGACCTCATTGCCTTTAAATAAAAGAACTGTATCATCCAGCTTTTTCAAAAATCAAAACGATCGACCATCAGCATGGTCAAACTATCCGCTTCTAATCTCGAAACCAAACCAACTCAAACTCTCCTTGAACCAAACTGCACTATTCCACCAAACTCAGTATCCTACAACTGACTAACTATAACTAAAATCAAATTGCAAAATATTCCGATGTCAAGAGCCACAAAAAAAATCGTCAGCATAAATTTTCCCAATAATTGTTTAATTTTGTTTTAAGTCTTTTCAGTTTTCATAATTAGGCAAAAAATAAATAGAAAATAAATAAAATTTAATACGGGCTTACCAGAAGCGTCAGATTTAAGAAATATTTGAAATAATTGTATTCTTACATACAAGTGGATTGAGAAGTTTATTGAATCCTCTATAGTATATTACTATAGGTAAAGAGGATGGAAAATGAAAACACAACTTACATGGAATATCTTGCACATTGCAGGACAGGACGAAAGGAGGAAGTCCGGCTGACTAGATTCTTCCTGAGATTCAAAAAAATCAAGAAGTGAAATGCGAGTCGGATTTTTAACCCAAACGGCGAGATAGATTCTCAGGCTCTACCGACTGAACTAGCCGGGTCAGATAAACATTCACCACAAACAAAAAAACACATAAAGGAACAATAAAACAAAAATGAGGATAAACAAAAAAACCTAAGGAGCTAAAAAAATTTACTTAAAAACAAATCTAAGAAAAACTTGAAAGAGAAAAATATTGGGAGAGGTGGCAGCAGAACAATCGAGCTAATTACTAACAAAAACAAAATCGAAAGCCAAAACAAACAATTTAACAATATATAATAAACAAAGGGAGTGTTAGACCATGACCAGTAGACCAGTATGACCAGTAGACAGAGGCGGTCTAGCTATGGCTCAGAAAGCCAAAGACCAGCATTTTCTTGCTCACCACTTCCTGGCATGCCAGAGACACCACTGGAACACCCTGTGTTCAGAACACGAGGTTGGTTTAGGTGTAGGAAGAGCGTTAGTCACAGTGGCCCGAACGACAGGCGATCAATTTTTCTGTTATCGTCCACTGGTCTGCGCTCTTCGTACCTTCCTACGGATTTCGCTCTAACGAACAGAGTTTTTGGAAGACCATGGCAGTTAAACTACTTGTGCGTAACACTTGGTGGTCATGATATCATTGAGAACCCGTGAACGTGGTGAAATGTGAAATAATCATGGTGGGATTGCTTAGGCGGTAAACCATCGGCGGTCAACAAGATCCGGGCCATTTCACATCGGGCTTGGCCTCCTGTTAGAAATACGTCTAAAGGACCGTACCTATAACCTTTGCGGCTTACGATCCCGCAATTATGTGATTACTGATCGATGATTGATATTGTCAAGTATCGAAATCTAATTAATTAACTCAATAAAACTAACCATGAATATTAGGAATGTGAACGATCAACAGCAATAGTAGTAATCAACAAAAAATCGTATTATTTTGGTGCAGCAATTGTATTGACGATTAGACATTATTTGCTGGTTTCATTTTGGTTCAGCGATTTTTTCTTAAGTTACGCGAAATATTCATCAACCAACTGTTCATTTTAGTACAACGATTTTACTTGTAGAACTATTCAACAACCTGCTGTATGTTTTGAAGTGACGAAGATTCTTCTTTCTGTATTTTGGTGATCTCGTTCAACAGACTCTGGTTTTTATATCATTATTGGTATGAGGGGTTTGATTTACATCAGTATGAAAAATGGGATCAGGACGAATCATTGGGTTAGTGAAATATCTATTATTCAAAATTTAAAATAATCATAGCGGATGAAGTTTTTTTTGGGTTTTCAGAGTTCCTTTTTTTTACCTTTGATTCTGTTCCCTTTTGAAACTTATCGCATGCATTTCAGCATTTGTACTGAGCTGAAGATACAATTTGCCGAACTCACAAACTGAGACTGGTCGAAACCAACTCAAGGCGTGCGTATCCTCAGGGCGTCGGAATTGTTTATGGTAACCTGACCTCTAACAGTTGCTTGTTACAACTTCAAGGTGTAATTTGGTTCAACTACACATTGCGTGACTTTATTCTACTCGTGTGATTTATTGATATTTCAGCTTTTGTGAACTGAGAATATAATTTACCGAACCCACAAACGGAGACTGGTTGGAACCAACACAAGACGCGCGTTTCCTTAGGACGTCAGGATTCTTTGTGGTAATTTTGAAGGTGTAATTTGGTTCAACTACACATCGCGTGACTTTATTCTACTCGTGTGATTTATTGATATTTCAGCTTTTGTGAACTGAGAATATAATTTACCGAACCCACAAACGGAGACTGGTTGGAACCAACACAAGACGCGCGTTTCCTTAGGACGTCAGGATTCTTTGTGGTAATTTTGACCTCCAACAGTTGTAGTTAGCTAAGGATACAATTAATAAAATATTTAATAATAATATTAAATTTTAAAAAACTCCTTGTTTAGTTCGCACAAAAGGATACAATTTACTGAACCCACAAACTGAGACTGGTCGGAACCAATACAAGGCGCGCGTATCATCAGGACCTCAGGATTGATTGTGGTAATTCAGACCTCTAACAGCCGCTCGTTACAACCTCTAGGTGTAATTTGGTATAGCTACACATCGCGTATCGTCTACTCGTGTGATTTAAAGCGACCTTGATCCGTATACAAACTACGTATCTTGTGGATAGGCATCTCTGGAGGGGCTCCAAAAGGGTGATAAAAACAAAATCTTCAGGAAACGATCAGGTTTGTTAGTGGGGGTGGAAAAGATCAGCAAGTCGTAGCCATCTGAAAACTAGAAGAACTAGATAGCTGCACTATAGTCGATATGTTTCTAAAAATCATAGCTGAATGTTGCACTTTGTTTTCTATTTGGAGAGGCAGCTGATGCCAACCATCATGTTAAATTAATAGCTTATACCGATCTCCATTCCATAATATTTTGCTGTATAAGATGGCGGTAAGCCATATGAAATAATAGTACAGTTAAAATTCACCTGTGCTCTTAAGTGGGAAAGGGTCGCTAAAAGTTTTTGTTAACGTGACTAATAAATGTAAAAAGCTTATAGTGGGTGCTCAAGGGCAATAATTCGAAGTCATCCTTGAATGCAATGCAAATCCACATCACTTCTTGGTAATATTTTTTGTATAACATTATCTCGATGTGGGTATACATCTCAATAACTAGTAGTAAACAATTTGGTGGCACACTTTTTTATTTATTACAAGTTACTCGCTGTCAAAAAAGGTCTCGGACCCTCCAGATCAACACAAGATTTAGACAAAGTAGTATTAAAAGCAGTAGTTTCATTTTGTGAAGTTACTTTTGGATCGTAGCCAGTACAAAAGTAAACCATGTCCATGGTGGACAAAGAAACGCCTGGTACCCTGCAAAGAAATGGTTTTAAGCATTAGTTAAGTTATACAAATATGGTTTGAAAAGTGCGAAAAATGAATCCTGGGGGAGGAAGGTGCGGTTTACTGTAATAGAATTCGGCGAGGCATCCAGACTTTGCAAATTATTGTCGCCCAGTTTGACCATTCCGTGTTGTCTGTGTGGAGTCTCTGGAACTTCTTTGATGTTGTGAATTTTGAAAAACTGACTTGTATATAAAGGTTTTATTCAGCATAAAATGATAATTCTGTTGTTATAATTAATATACCAAAAACAATACGCATTTAAAATTAATCACCTTGATAAATCTTTGACACAAATTTCTAATTTTTTTGGTATCACACCATTTTTTTAACCATTAACAAAAAAATTAAGATGATTAAATATTCTGTGAAAAAAGATCATAATAAGCAACAGGTAAAATTCAGAAATGTGTGAATTATCTTTTTTCATTTTTTGTTGAATAATAATAAGCTCATTTGTATAACCGTGTAAAATTTACAAGTGGATCTGTATATAGCGAACATTAAAAGATTAAAACATGTTGAACATAAAACACATTCACAAAGAATTTTGATGAGCCTTAAATTGTTTACATGTCGTAACATAAATGGAGATAAAACATTGATTTGCTGTACCTTCAAAGGTTAAAACAAACAATAGCAAAGGTTTATGAAATTTTTATTCAATGGCCATTTTAAGAGATTACATAGCAATTTTGAAAAATTATTTTAAACCAAATAATTTTAAATGTCAGGTAAAAATGTGATAATTATAAGTAAAACAATTGTTTTTATTTACGTAATTTTATACATAATTTTAATTTTATTAAACTCAAAACAGTTTTGAAAGTCAGCATTGTATGCTGATAGAATATGTACTGGTATTCTCCGAACGCAAATTAAAACACCGATAAAATAAAAAGTTTGTACCTGCCCATTTCTGATTTTCTTGAAAGGTCAGTAATCGATAGTGTAATTAAAAAAAATCAATACATGTTTATTAAATTTTCAGTAGTTTTGAAACAGGGTCGAAATTTGCTAAGAATTTTATAGACCCGTAAAGTTTAAACTTAAATTGTGCTCGAACGGGTTAACCGATTTTAATAAAAGATGTTTTGTTTGAAAGATACTAATTAAGGCTTAAGCTTAACTATTACACTGTTAAGACACACAAGAACTATATTCTTATACGATTTTTTTTTAATTTAAAAATTTTTTAACCTCAAAAAAAAATGTATCTAAATTTTCCTTTTTGAAACATCTTTTAGTAAGTTGACATAAGACGACATTTTATTGATTGTTATGTTATTACCTGGTAGCAAATACAGTAGAAAATTTATTATGGTAATGAATAAACAGTATGGTCATGAATAAACAATCACATATTTTTCACAAATACAAAAATTTTCACAAATATAAAAGATGGCAATAGATGGTGGTGCAAAAAAAAACTTAAACCTAATTCAACAAGCTCGTAATAGCAATATAAAATCTCATACAATTTTCCCCATTAAACTCAACAATCATCTTAAAGTAGAACATTATAATTCAACATAAAAACCTTGCTTGTTTTTTAAGGACCAAAAAACTATAAAAATCATTAAACTTTATAAAAATATAAGAAAGCCACTAACAAAAATATTCCTACAAAGTAAATCTTTGCTATTATTTCTGAAGATAATAATTATAATGATGATTATGTAATTTAACGTTTATACATAAGAATTTATAATGAACCAAGAAAGAAACAAAACTAACATATTATATTTATAAGACTTAATTCTTTCTTGTTGTATATTATATTTTATATATGTAAGAAATATTCTAAATTAAAATAGTAGTATGGTTATGAAATGTATGTGTCTGGCCTCTATCTGTCAACGCAGTCTTAACTGGTTGTTCGATTTGAGAGAAATTTTATAAAACTAATGCGATTACCATCGATAGCAAACAAATGACCTATTCATAAACTAATTTTTTCTACTTTTGAACCTTTATAAAACGTTCAGAAAAAATTCCAAAATTTTATTACATAAAAGAAATTTCATCAAAATATTTATCACATTTTAAGGAATTCAGAGAAAAATATATTTTAGAAATTCAAGGTATCAGGCATGTGATAGAAGAACAAAAAAAAGGATATAAATATTAAATTCTATGGTAAATGGTGAGCTGTTCAAACGTTAAAAAAGTTTTAATTTTCAAGCCAAAACAGGCTAACCACAATCGCGTTTAACATCAACAAAAATTGAAAAATGATGGTGTAATGCAATCTATAAACTTTTAAAACTAAAATAGTAAGTACACCGATTTTTAGGGTTCTATTCTGTAAAAATGTTAAAAACGAAATATTGTCGCGTTCTAGCTCAGTTGTTAAAACGCTAGCCTTTTAACCCATGTGTGCTAGGTCAGTGGCGTAGCCAGAATTTTCGATTGGGGGGGGTCAAGAATTATTTTATAAGACTTAATAGTTTAACCCAATAAACCAATTAATTAGTTATATTAATAATTCATTACAATAATATATACTTCATTTTAATGTTTCCTTAATTTTATTTTTTTAATTAATGATTTTTTAAAAAGTAGATTAATGATTATTTTTAACTATCTTAAATTATTTTACATTAAATAATTAATTTTAAAGAAAAAGATTTCTTACCTTGTAAACTATGTAAAATCTAAATCTATTTGTAAAATTTAAAAACGCAAGAACACAACTTCTCTCTTCAAATTGAAATTAACACTGAGCAATAAATGTTTGAAGTAACGAAAAAAAAGTAGCTAGTAGCTAGATTTTGGTTGTATGGAATTATTTCGTGGAATGAGATTTCATACTAAATGGGATTTTTGCATTCAGATTCAGTGGGATGAGAAAATAAATTAAATCCCGCATTTGTGGGATGAACTGTCAAATTATCTCGTCAACGAATTTATAGACGAAATGCGATTATTTGCTTTGAAATTTTGTATAGACCCACAAAAATGGAGAAAAAAATGTCGAAAAAAGTTACGATAAATCAAAAAGATATCTACTTAGGCGTCAAGATTTTTTTCTATTTGATATAGAATCACAAAATTACACTTTTTTGATACGATGTTATTCAAATATGTTTCTTCTACAAAATTTACTATCCCGATTTCTTATGTGTATATAAGATAAACAGATCAAAACTGTCCCTTTTATTACATTTACTTAAATTACCCTAAAAAAAATTAAAAAAAAATCCGCTTGCGCCTAAGTTCAAGTAATCATGCCAAAAGAAATTTTAGTTAATTATTTAGAGGAGAATATGGATTTGGCGCGTGAGAGTTAACGATATTTTATTTTCTATTTTTTCGGCAAACGTTTAAATTTTTTATAAATATGAAATTAATAAATACATCAAACTTTTTATAAATATGAATTTGTACCGTCTTAATTACTTCCAAAAAAGAGAAAAAAACATTCAAATTTGTATGAATAAAATTTTTTTATCAAAGCAGCCTTTTCAAAATTTCATAATGTGAGAATCAACTTATTTTTTGTTGTCATGGTTATACAGTATGTTTGAAAAAATAACAAACTAACAAATAACAAATGCCACTTTGCAGCCTCCGTAATATATAATAAAACTGGCGTTACTTTTGTTGTCGCTAGACGTTACTTTTGCTGTCAGGCTAAAAAGTAAGACTTTAGCTAACTCCCTAGCGGCAGTAAAGTTAAACTTTACAGCCGTTTGCCGAAAAATTAAATTATTTATTTAATTTATATACAAAACATATTGTTTTGTATGCTTCTCGCAGATTTGATAAGGCAGACGGAAATAGGGAAATGGGGCGATGTGGCAAAATACACTATTCAAACACACTATTTATTAAATTCTGAAGAACAATTTTACAGCTAAAATCCATAGCGAACTTGTAAACTAGCTATCGAAAGAAACACAAATAAAAACAAGTCAATAAACTGACAAAAGAATTCCATCTTCAAAAATTTGTGCTAGTTTAGAACTTGTACTAAATAGGCTATCTCGAAAAGAGAACGAGAATACCAATTAGTGGAATTGAATTATTTAGTGAGAAATCAAAATTCGAGATAAATAATAATTCCATTCCACTTCATTTTTTCTCATGGAACCAGAATCGAGGTACTGATTCGTTCAAATAAGTAATTTAAAATAAAAAGAATACCAGTACGTCTATTTCTGCATTTCCCTGGGAATTGGGAATTGAGGAAAAAGTGAAATAAATGAAATAAAGAAAATTTTCTAATACGAAATTGCTATTTCCCACGGCACGGAATACTAGTTATGAAAAAATTGCTGTAATTTATTTCTCAATTCCTATTTCACGATGTACAGGAATAGAGCTACAGATGTACTCATAAAGAAAGAATAGTAGACAAAATAGTAGACCAGTGGGCATAAATAAAAGACGCCAGAATAGTACATTATGATGCTAGGACGTAAAGCTAAAGATTTTGGACGTATGTGGAGTTTGCATCCACATTAAGTCCAAAATAGCTTACGTCCGTGCATCATATACTATTTTTTATTCGCCGCAAGCACAATATTTAAAAAAAAAATGTTTATTCTAAATTAATATAGCTATTTATTGTACAAGATGATAAAATTGCACTTTATCTTCGAGAGCTATTTTAGCGTCGAGGCGTCAGCATCGAGAAGATAATGAAATTTTATCGTCGTGTGGAATACAACATTTTTTTCTATAGCAATTGTCAAAGAAGACCAAAAAATGCCGAAAAATCGATGATAAATTTAATTTAAAAGTATCAGGAAAAAAACAATTTCACGAAAAAATGAGTATAGGTAGGCTGTGATAACTTTTTTAGTTTTATAAACAAACAAACAAATCAATTTTTTTTGTTTTTTGCAAAAATTGAATTTGAAAACTAGATAGTTTGGGTTTGTCAATATGTGCGATATTACAGAAGAAAACTGCCTTTTGATATGGAAGAGGAGGCTTCAGAGACAATTCGTAAATGGCCTGAAATTTTGAATTGCCTGAAAACTCGCGGATGGTACATCAAAGAGAATACCTGTGCTTTCAAAAATGGAAAAACTTGAAGAATATCAACAGCAAAATACTTTATCTACCCTTGCTGTTAGAGTACTACTTTATCTACCCTTGATGGTAAAGTGCTATTTTTCCCTCTAATTTTAGTTGATAATAGCACGTTTTAACAGTTGCTATAGAAAAAAATTATAAATTTGCATAAATTTTGAAATAAAAATATGTGGAACAAGCTACCGTTGACATAATATTTGTTATTTTTTCCAAATTATTATATCACTATTTTTTTTTTTTATTTAGCGTATGGTTTTTTTTGTGACACATTAAAAGTTAAACTTAAAATAGGTAGACTCTTCTATGAAATTCACCTAAAACAAAACATGGATACACATTAAATGAACTTACAATCGATTTGATTGCGCGTCTATGAGTAAAAAAGTAAAAAGTAAAATATTTGAACATTGGGCAGTACATTTGAACATTAGATGTTTACATCGAGCGAGTCTATCCATGCTACTACGTCAGGAGTTGCCAAATAGATGTCTGAGATGTCGCCATTGTACCGTCGAATTGGACACACAGTTGCAATGTGTTTTATGGTTTGTTGTGGAGCGCCGCAGTTACACTCAGGGGACTCTGAAATTCCCCACTTGTAGAAAGAATCAGCACAACGTCCATGATTCGTTCTTATTCGGTTTAGTGTAGTCCAGGTATGACGTGGCAGATCGAAACCAGGCTGGGTAGAAGTCGGGTTAGTAATAGAAAGGCCAGTTCTGTTGTATAAATGCCAGGAGGTGTCCCAGGCATCCAAGATATTAAAATTAGTTGCCAGCAGGTTGCTGACAGTTTTATGTAGAGGCTTTCTTGACTTCAATCGACAACGAGTGTGGTCACCGTAATATTCGTACAAGGGTAACGTGATGTTGTTGGTTACCTTTTAATGTTCACGCATGAGAGCATGCGAGCGTCTGAGTGCATGTGGAGCGATATTGCTTAACACAGGGGCCAAGGAGAAGGGGTCGATCTGATAGTACCATTTATAGTACGCAACGTGGCATGCAGCAGGCAGTCAACTTTTTGAGTATGTGTGCTAGTGAGTATGTGTGCTATCACTATGACAACATAGAAAGGGTGGCGTTCTGTGGAATGAAAAGAAAGCAACTGTTCAATTCATTCGTAAGATACCAGGGAAAAAAACTTAATATTATAATATTAGAGCAATTCTTCTAGGTTACAGAAACTTTAAAATTTCAATGGGGGGGGGGGGGGGTTTAAACCCGAACAAACCCGTATGTCGCTACGCCACTGTGCTAGGTTAGATTCTCGACGGATCGTACTTTTTCTATACATACATTGCTCAGAATTTGTGTTTTCAGATCTGGTCATTAATTAATTCTGAATGTAGAGGTGAAAAACACGTGAAATCAGCAAAAAACATGCAATTTAGGAAATGAGGTTTTAATTTTGTATATTTAGGTATTGGAATTCGTTGGCATCAATAAAAAAAATTTTCAGACCTTGCTGATTTCACGTGTTTATCACCAGAGTAAAATAAAACGTTCAAAATGGTATCTTGGGATATTCAAAGCTATTCCATTTGGATCTATGGATTAAATGCTAAACATGTTGATTCGATTATTAAAATAAAAAAACCTTTAGATTTCTACAACTATGAAATTATTGGTCTACGGCTACCGAAAACAAAAATTTCCGTATATTAATTTTTTTCTATAGATTTTATGAACATCGATAAGGATATAGTAAAACAAAAGTTTTTTTTAAGGAATTGAGTTTGGCTTTAAAAAAACCATAAACAATTGAAATATTTTAAAAAAATTCAATAAATTATCGACTGCTTAGCTTTTGAGTTATTATCAAAAAAGTGTGTTTTTATCTCATGAAATATGCAAATTTAAAAAAAAAATTATATAAACATTTTTTGCCTAAAACGTATATTTCTAATGATATTTTGACAAAATGTTATTTTTCTGTAATGTGAAACTATGATTTTTTAAATTTCTAGTACAGCACAAGCAGAACTGATATTTTTATTGAAATATTTTTGAAATTGGACATGTCTAGAGTATTAAAAGTCAAACCTTGAGCCTGAATTGAATGCATAAAACGCAACTAAGATGTCACTAGTATGAGTATGAGGCAAGGCTGAGGTACCACCGATGCACTTTTCTCGATAAGGATGATTTTGGAAAAGTGTTGAGAGTTCAACATACCTGTGTATCATCTTCATTGTTCTCAGGTAGAGATACGACTCTTTCGAACGAGAGACTCTATGTCTGCTCTAGTATCAATGTGAATCCTTGGTTTCTGGTTTCTTGGTTTCTGGTTCTGGTTTCACTATACAAAATGACAATAAAGAATTCTCAATGCTGTGTACGTTTAGAAAACGAAATATTAAGGTTTTTTTTAAAGTCGACTCCTGTTTTAGAAAGGTGATGCTATCTCTCTTATACTCTTTAATTAAGTCTTGGAATATGTGTGCCGTCCAAAAGAACTACCGACTAACAACAATATCGTGTCAATACACTCAGTCTAGATGATCGCTTACGTTGAGAGTGGTGCTAAAAATTGGCCTACAAATTTATAAATTTATTACGGTTAAATCAAGCATATGAATGTTTCAAAGGAGCCTGAGAAGAGAGGTTTGATGTGCGGCGATGAACGAATTGAGGGAGTTGAATCTTTTAAATATTTGGGATCAATGCTTGACTCAAACAACAGCATACTTACAGATATAAAAGCTCGAATCGCTGCAGCTAATCGAACTTTCTACTCAATTAAACACCATACTCAAGTTATGAATATGTACAAGACATTGATTAAACCGGTGGTAATGTATCAATCACAAACGTGGACCCTTACACAAAATGACGAATCGCATTTATCTGTATTTGAGCGTAAGATTTTATTTTATTTACTACATTTTTGGTCCATTTAAGACGGATTATGTAGAGTACAGATATAACTTTCAAATCAGATACCTTGAGGATCCTGATATACTAGGTTGTATCCGTTTCAATAGGATGGCTGGATTTGGGCGTGTTCTACGAGCCGATTCAAAGTCTGGAGTGTACGACCGTGAAATAGACCACGACTACAAAGGCTAACGGACGTAATGTACGACCTTAAAAAATCGGCTGCCATGGCAATTATGCCGAGTGAACGTGGTGAATATTCGAAGCTGATTAGCTTGGCTACGCTCCTACAAGGAGCATAAACGCCACAAAAAAAATGTTACAGAATTTAAATTATTCTTAGTCAAAATTTGTTTTCCTAATATTGAGTTTTTACTTTTTTTGGGCTAACTTGAATAACTTGTAGCAACCAGCACCAATATTCTTGTTTTTTAACTTAAAGAAAGGAAGTTAAATTTACAAGAGGCTTCAAGAAATTTATGGCGTTGAATATGGAAAAATAATAAGGTTTGGTTTTTTTTTCATCTTTTTTCGAGTGTCAGAATCCTTGATTGATTTTACAACAAATAGCACAAAATGTTTGATAGCATATTTGCTATGTACTTGTTTATTAAATAACTGAACTTGTTTAAAATATGCGATCCAAAAACTGGAATAATTTCATTTTTCAAAAACAAAAGCTAACCTAAACAAATGAATATGATATTCATGTTCAGCAGGTCAAAATCTATAAGATAGGTTGGGTTTTATTTGGAAAGATTTTTCTTGTCAACAGACCAAAACACCTAAACAGATTAACTAACTTACCTTGCTTTCAATCCATTTAAGAAGGAGTCAACGGTACTTCAGCTTCCGAAAAGAACTAACAAATGACATTTTGACAATGACAACGCAACTATTTGTGATATAGAATGGCATGTCGATGAAGATAGTGGAGTTACTATTAGCCCCATGTCCATCTTAATACAGCTAGTGGGAAAAAACAAAAAATCTTAGGTCACATTAGGGTCCCAGTAGAGTTTAATGGCAAAAGACTGATTGTACATAAGGCCAGGATTAACACAAAAGTTATATCTCGGCATTGGTTTTTGAAAACTTTTTGAAATAACCCCCAGCTTCATCTCCTTGTATACCAAAGAAAATCGTGACAAATTTCATACTCTCAATTCAGGACAAGAAAAACAATGATCATTAGTGAAAACCTCTTTCCCATGCTCTACTGTTCAAGGTAGTATCCCATTAATGTCGGCTCCGCTATGCCTGTAAAGCAAAGGTATTATCCGGTATCCCCCGAGGTGCATAAGGTTCTATATCGCGAACTGGATAGATGATAGCCTTAGATGTTATCGAGGACAACTACAGTTCATGGACCTCTCCGGTAATTTTGGTGCAAAAGACCAACGTGAAAGTTCGGCTATGCCCTGATGCAAGAAAAATAATTGAAGTTATACTGAAAGACGCTTCTCCATTGCCAATTATAAAGGGTCTCATTAGTCGGCTAGAAAAACCCATATTCATCACGAGTTTTGACTTAAAGGACGCAGACAAATTCCATTGGAGGAGAAATCTAGAGATAAAACAGCATTTACAGTACCGGTCGACTACTTTACCATTTTAAGGTTATGCCTGTTGGACTGTGTAATGCAACCCAATCAGTGTGCAACCTAATGCGAAAGGTACTACCTGCTCAATTGCATGACAGGGTATCCGTTTAGCTGGACGATCTCTTGATTGTCTCCGAAACCTTTGAGGAACACATGCTGTGTTCATAATACACTCTCTACTCTCTCTACTCTATACTCTCTAATGTTTTTACAACTCCAAAGTGGGATAATAGCATTATGAGCCCTCTCAATCACGGTATTTACTAGTGGTACAGTTTCCAGTTCGTAGGTCCGTATTTACATAGGAATGGACTATTGCGTTTTGCTGAATTAATATATATTTTGCCGTCTTCTTCCTTCATATTCGTTTTAGTTTTATGGGCCAGACACTTCAAGAGAAGTAAAATCGTATATAAATGGACATGAAACATGCAAGAAAAACCGACAAATTATTTTAGTCGCCCCCTTGGGAAATTTTTCCAAAATTTCTCGGCTTTGGAACAAAATTTTTGTGGATTTTCTCGGGGCATATCCCCGATCACAAAATTGCCATACACATATTCTGATTGTTTTAAATTGTAAGAAATGCAATGGCTTCCATCCTTTGCAAGTATCTAGAAAATGATGTATTTAATGTATTCAGCGATCCTGAGACATTGGTATCTGATAATGGGAGGAGATTTGAGACAAATCTATTGTTTGATTTATGGGAGAAATATGGAAAATTTCTTAACACTTAAATATTCTCCACAATCCATTGGTTCCGAGCGAGTAAATCAATCTCTTTTGGGAGCAATACAAGCATGCATTAGATTGGGATATCCATTTGAGTAAAAACTAAAAAAAATTTGCCCGAAAACTAAAACATGTGGAGAAAACCAGTTGAAGTGTATGTCACATTTCGGAGTGCATTAGCTACCTTGCACTCCAAAATGTGACATACAGTTCAACGGGGTTTCTCCACATTTTTTAGTTTTCGGGCAACACTATTTCCATGGCAAGAGACTATGAGATTTTAAGGATACAGTAGGTGTGGATAATTGTTATTAGCCACAAAATTTGATAGACTTACAATCGCTCAACATAAAGTTTTGTGTCATCTTCGGGAAACTTATCAGCGCAGTGCAAAAAGATATAATATGCGAGCTCGTGAAAGAAGTTTTGCTCCTGGCCAAATATTCATTTTTAGACATTGTACACAAAGCGTACACAAACTTGAGAAAGGCAAATTTTTATCTCGGGTAGGGAATGTGGCGCATGAGGTAGAAAATGCGAATGGTGAAAGAATGGGAATTTAACACGCTAAGGATCTACGAACATAAATTGTTTTCTCTATACATTTATTTGGATTCAATGATTGTCATCGTTTCCTCTGTCCGGTTTTTCGTAAGAGACTCATCACAAGGTGTGGGACTGCCCCTCGCTGTGATAGCGTTACTGATATTTTTTTTTTACTATTACCAGTTTTTTAATTTTGGTTTATTTTTGTTAATTTAGTTATTAGCACGAGTTTGATCGATTCTCTTCCACCCATTCTTTTTATCAAACATATGATATTGCATTTTTGAAGGTTATGGGAATAATAAAAATTTTTATTCCAAAATAAACGCCGTCTCCCGAAAACTTTATGAGATTGGGGTGGTAGCACCCACCCCACCCCTTAGCACCCTCTTTAAGTTTTAGCATATAAAAATCTATATAATATAAATGGGAAGAGATATAAAAAATTTAATGCCACCATTATCTTTTATTCGAACCGGCGCAACTTTTGAGTCCAAAAGTTGATTTGCACCCCCACCCCCAACCAACCCCGTGGGTGGGGTTGACACATTAAATGAGTAAAATATGTCATGTGGAGTATTGTTAGAATCAAAATTTTATAACAAATACAATCCCTTATATTACCCCCTGTTCGGTGACATAACCATTTTTTACTCCCAAGGTGGTACCCTTATCGTAGAAAAAAATATTTATTTTGCATGTCATGTTTGGTGTCGATTTCAATATAATCGGGGATGCTGAGTTCAATGATGATGATAGAAATGGGGGCCGGACTCTTGGTAGTCCAAAAAGGGGTGGAGGTTAGGGGGTCAGTTATAAAAAATAACGAAATTATCGTCATAATAAAAATTGGGGTCGGACTCAGGGTAGTCCAATAATCGGTGGGTGGGGTTGAGGGGGTTGGGGGGGATCGGTTATACAAAGTATCGAAATTATTGTCCCGATCGGCCCGATCGATTGATACCAAATTTGTAAAAAAAAATTTGAAAATTTCCGCGACTGCCCGATTCTTAAAAAAAACGATAGTTAAATTAAATCTTCTTTTAAACGTCACCCAACTTATTACCTTGGTTGAAAATAATGTTTCTGCCCGTCCTTACTCCCAGCCTCATCAAAATAAGTGCAAGATCTATTTTTCTTTCATGGTATAATTTTTTTTAAATGTTTGGTTCATTCGGTTTGAATTTAAACTGTGGGCGAACACATGGGAAAACGCACACATTCAAAATTATAGGAAAGCTGTTTGATGTAAAAATTGAAAACAAATTTCCAAAGAATCCTGAAATAGCGCCATAAATAAATACTAATTAACATCATTTATTTAACAATGTTAAGAGCTTTGCATATTGCATAAGCAAGATATCATCCCGGTTACGGTTATAAATATTAAAGTATCATTTTCCAATAGAAATTAGAATCACAATCTCTTCGTTGCAACGCTAATTAAATATTTTGAATTGTCTTTAAATTTAAACAAAAAATATATATAGCAAAGAGCAAAAAAATGACTTTGCCATAGTTAAAATAATAATATTTTTGGAGCAGATTAATCCATTTGTGAATTCAACGTGAAAAACAGCACAGTGCAAAAATAATTCAATTATCTTTTTGTTTTTCATTTCCACTTATATTCTTTCAATTAAGTTTTTTGTTTGTTTTAATAAATAGAAAGTTAATTACGGTTTTTATTATAATTAATTAAAATGTAATTAGAGATGGGAAAAAATAATAAGTGGTTTAAAAATATGAAATATAATTAAGGTGTGATAATTATTATAACAAACTTCTATAGTACGAATAAATTTAGTTGACTCAATCATATTTCTACCGTATATCCTGTACAGGTTCCAATTCAAAGATTTTCTTATACGTCATACGTCATAATTTTTTGCATATATGCAAATAATATTTTAGATTCATATATCCAAATTTAATTTGAAAATGTAACTTCATCTTCCATATACAACATTTTAGTCGTCGTTAGTTTTTGTTACTGTTCTGCAATATTTTCCAGTTCGTTGAGAATAATCGGATTTTCGTATTTTTAAAATCTGTAGACAAGAATGTATAGTTTTTATTATATGCGATTAATTTAATTTTTTGCAGCTCTGTATTTTGTATTTTCGTACTTCAATGTTCTTGAAGTATCGTTTGAAATTTGTGTAACAAAAAAAATAACAGGTACAGTTGAATGTATTAAAAGCTTAAATTTTTAGAGATTTCGAGGTGTATCACTACGATACGAGTAACTGATGCCGCAATTCTACTTCCACAATACGGCGACAAGGGTCACACAAACAGAGCTATTAGTGTTGTTGAGAAAAATGGGCAAGATATGGAGATTTAATAGAGTTAACGTGTCCGATAAAATTTTGAGTGTCTCGCCATCTTGAAACCGCACAAAACTTGTGTCGTTACAACCAGCTGAGTTAAATACAAATATTAAGGTAAAATATTTATTATTAGAAATTTAACCCAAAGAGAACAACGACATGAAAAAGTATCTAGAGAATTACCTGGGATCAGGAATCGACCAAGAACTGGTAAACAAAATTAGAAAACCTCAAAGGTCATTAATCAAGAAAAGGGAGAAAGCGTCCGGTTATTAACACGACGGTTTAAGTTTCCAAATATGTATTTTTACCAGCAGAGCCAGAAAGTTGAAGATGAAGTTGATTGTTGAAGTTCACTGATTTGTAAGCCCGCTGTCTTATTTGGTGCTGGTGGGGACCACAACCTTTCGAAGTTCTGACATAATGATTGAAGTTCATCCAAGGATACTATATTAACAACTAAAGTCGCATTTTTACGATCCGCCCTTAGTCCCTCTCTGGCAATTTCTATCATTTTCTTTTCAGTGAATGGACGTACTAACCGACGATTCAATGTCCAATCTCCACTCATAAACGCTTTCTTTTAGTTTCTGTTTACGGTTCAAAAGAACACGTAAAATTGCGCAATCTGTGAGGGTACCGAAAGTTCTTAGTTGTGCCTCTCTTAACACTGTCAAAGTTGCTTCCTGATGCCCATGAGTCAGATTGAAGTATTACATAAGATCCTCTTGCTCACCCAATTTATTTGCTCTCTCCATATAATATCCCACTCGGTTGATGAAGCCCATCCAATATGGAAAGCCGATCGGATGTCGAAAAACTGCTAACCTATCAGATCCCTATCAGGATCAGCAATGGCATGTAAGAACTGACTGTATTGGCCCCTAACGACCAAATTTTCCAGAACCCATTCTTCCGCACTTTTAAAGACAAGACCAATACCTGTCAGGATGTGACTCCTAACGACTAAATCCTAGCGTCCCAGATATGGTTCCTCTACCTAAAAAATAAATTATTATCAACTAAAAGTTAATGCCTTTAATGGAGAGCGCTCCCGAACGCCAGACTCTAAGTTTCTAATCGCCCACGGTCATAGTTACTATTACAGTTTAAAGAAAGATAAGAAAATATCATTGAAAATTGAAAATGGTGAAGCTACAACCAGAAAATAAAAATTGGGCGCTCACTTCACTTGATTGAAGAAGTCTGTGGTATCGAAGAATGCTACTACTGGTGAGCACACTAGGCGCTATCAGCATTGTGACCACACCTCTCCACCAAAAATTATTCCGAAGGGAAGTGGGAAGCTAATCTGTTGGTCGATCGCATATCCATAATAGGACATAGGCGACCTATGATCATCTGTAATGTTAAATGATGTAGTCCCATGGATGGCTTCTTAGGCCTACCATTTCAAAAATTTTAATCAAAAACTCCAAAAAAATTTATTGAAGTACCTTTGTTGGTGGAGGGTTGTGATGATGACAGGGATTGGTCCTGATTAACAGAAACTTCGGCAGTCGCTTCTTTTTATTCTAGCCAAAGAAGAAGCGCTGCTCAGCTTTTGCCTTTCTATGTTCTTTTTTTAAGGCGTTTGTCTTTTGCCAGTTTTCTGGAGGTTACCAGCTTAGGTTACCCATACATCTTCTACATTGAGGCGTTTCACAAGACTGCCACCATTTTTTACACTAAAATCATTTTAATCAAAAATAAAAATAAAACATGAAAAATTTAAGTAGGAAACTATAGTTCTTCCTAAAAAAACGAGGTTTTATTTTCTAACAAAAAAAACCCGTTAGTAAAAAAATACTAGTCCGCTTGGTTTCAGCGCCAATTTGTTGTTCCAATTTCTTCAAGTTCCTATGTAACCATTTTATGCAAATGACTTTTATGAAGTCCGTCAATCTGTATCATGTTGTGTTACTTGTAGTATGTAAAGCGGTGACCTCCTTTGATGTAATATCAATCAGCATCGTAGAACTTACGACTTACATTGACACAGCATAACGTTGACACCGCTATATTCAGATGGGGGTCGAGCACACATCAATATTGGTGTTCTAACGCTACCAAAAAGCTTTCTAATCAGTTGTTCAGGACCGCCAATGTTGGGCATAAGCCTCGCAAGAGCTATTCCGACTCGTTTGTTTTTGTCACCAGCTACACCTATATATCTGTGGTGCAAAACAGCACCAAGATACAACAGGTGTTCGCCAGAAAATTATGATCTGTCATTTAACCTGGTTGTCGATTTATTTGAACCACTTCGACTACTCATTAGTAGTATTTCCGGCTTGTGATCGCTCAAATCCAGTCCTGTATGTCATCTGAATAGCCCTAATCGTTATATGCGTGGGCACATGTACTCTAAACACCAGCGTACATGACGTCTACTGGTAAAAACCATTAATTTGTATCAGCACACATGAAACGTGTAGTCTTCGAAGGTCTACATTGTCTTTAACACCCCAGTGACCGAGCATCGGGAAATCTAATCACGTTTATAGCTTCTTCTGGCCCTTCTAGAAATAAAAATATTACGCATTCGACGATTCTGCCTATCGTGTCCCAAATTCAGCAAGAAACTCGCTCTGAAAAAGGTGTGTTCCAAATTTAAAGTTTTATTTTCCATTTTTACAAAAAGAAATAAAATTCAGATATATGGTGACCTAACTTTGGTCAAACTTAGTTTGAGAAATTTTCACGTAAACTTCTAGTTTAAATATTTATCTAAATATAGTTATTAATTTTAATAGATAATAGTCGAATGTAATAATATTTATCGTATAACATTTTTATTTATTTTATTTACAGGTACTTTCACACATTATTAATAAACTAGACGAAAATATGGTAAGAATATTTTGAAAATGGCAAGTTACACGCTATGCTATGTTTTTTTTTCACATTTAGATATTTGTTATTTTTTCTGGCGGGTACTTAGCCAGCTTTGAACCATTGTAGTAAAATGCTTTTAAAATTGTTAGAAAAATTCCATAGGAATATATGCAGTGGGATCTAGTACTGCCCGGTCGTTACTCGAAGTCAACTTTTAACAAAACACAAAAATATGTCCTTACGTTTCTTTTTATCTAATTTTTTAACAATAATTTTAGATTTCAAACAAATTATAAAATAAAAAAATATTATGAATGACAAAAAGCATAAATTAAATGCTAAGTTGACAAATATGGCTTAGTTTTATTTTTTTTAATTATTATTTTTATTGAAATAAAATACGTTCGTTTCCTTTTATATTCGTTAAACTGGGTTTGAAAAGTATTTGAAAATCCACATGCACGTTACAGGACAGGACGAAAGGAGGACGACTTTGTCCTGATAACACACGGAAGAAGAGGAAATGGGCAGTGCTTTGCACCCAAACCCAAGAGTCAAAATTCTCATGTTCTCGTCAAACTATTCAGGCCAACAAATAGGACCAAAAGTCTCATAAATATAAATAGGGGCTGAGGGTGCATAGAAATACTTGTGGATGCTAGCCTAGTCATATGTACTTGTATTTCTGATAAAAGCTTATTTTTGTCTATTTACAATAAATCAAAACAGTCGCGTTGCTGCTTCAAATCCACAAAAATGCTGGTATACGGTTAGACTGATCTTTCGGCATTTTTATAAAACCATTCGTACAGATGTACCATACTTCTTTTCAAACAGTTCCTCAGCAATAAGAATCATTAATCAAATGTTTAAACAACTTTTAATTGCTGATCGCAAGTGATCTGTAATCTTCACCAAGTAGCAGACAGTTAAGTTTAAGTTTCATTCCTCCAAATTATCTGAAAAAGTTTAAATAATTTAGAAGAAAGGGTTGCATCACAAAAGCTTCGGGTTTCTTAATAATAAAACGTTTTGTGTAGTAGTCATTACAATATGTGGCTGATTTGGTAGTGTTGAATTACTTGGTTTCTGGTTATACCTCTATCTATTTCTTTTTGGATACATCGAAAATTTCTTGTTTATTTGGAACTCGTTTGGATAGGGAAAAAAAGAGAAAAAAAACTAAAATACGCGGGATGAAAAAAAATTCCTTTTTATATAATCACGTATATATTTTTGGAGAAAGATTATTATGTTTTTGGCTTTTGGAAAACATTCGTTTTTGGTGTTCAAATAATTCATTCTAATGAATTTAACAGTTATTTTTATTAAATTTCTTATTAGTATTAAATTATTATTATTATTGAACAAAATCAAATATATCACAAGTTTGAGTGCATCTCTTAAAATTTGTATGATATAAGCATCAAGTGTTATAAAAATATAATAAAAGTGGATATTCGTCAATATCGGAAAGGTACAAAAAATTGATTGTGGAAAAAATCACCAAAATTTGGTGCATGTTATAGTTTGGGAAGTATTGTTTTTTATTTTATTTTTATTTTTTTATATTGCTTTTCTTATATACCTTTATACATACATATATGTGTATATATTTCTGTTACTATTTGAATATGAGTTGTTAAATAGAGATATCAACTAGAGATCTTCCCGGTTCAGAAATCAGAACTTTCGGGTGGTATCTTTCTTTTTATCTCGGTATAGAGACTAAACAGGAAACAATTGGCGCCGAAACAGGGACGAAATTTCTTTGTTGGTTTTGGTAAAAAAAAATAACGGTAAACTGAAAACCGATATATTTGATGAATTTTTTGTGAATTTATTGAATATTTTTATAAACTGTTATTTTTTCTTGGAAATGTTTTTGCAGAAACAGATGGTCTGTTTCTTTGTAGTTCATTAAATAGGTGAACTTAAATCACTAATTTTGAGTTATTGATTGAGTAATGAATCTGGAACGATCTACCAAATGGTGTTATTAATTCGTATTGTTACTTTAGCTTTCCTTTCCTTGCTTTCCCTTTTTAAATCAACTGTCCAAAATTATGGTTAATGGTTTTTAATAAAATAAGATATCGTTATATGCCATACTTTTATTTTCTTGATTAAAATCCCAGCAATGTTTATCATTTATCAAACTCAGAGCTAAAATCATAAAGAGTGATTAAATTGACATTGTTTATCAAAATGTTTTGTTTACGTCAACATGTTTACCTAATCTAAAAATGGTTATTCAACATCCAAGAATTTGTTAACAAAATCAAATAACAAAAACAAAAAACTAAAATTTAATTCTCAACTTTTCCATTTGGCTTGAAATTGTGGTTACCCAGTAATTCATTTGGGACCAAAATAATTTGGGATCAACAAACAAAAGGGTTTGTTGGTTAAGGCTCAAATAAAAAATAAAATCAAGTTATTTAAATTGATTTCTTAAATTACAGTAAAAGCAACGAAGAAAAACCAATAAAAGCCAAAACAGAAACGTAATGAAATAGAAAAAAAAGGAATTTTCTTAAATGAAATCATTTTATTTTTTAAGTATTTTCCCTACTTACCCTTATTGTATTTCTTCTATCTCTTTTGTTGAGTTGATTGAATAATTTGAATTTTTTAAAAATAATTTTTGGCTATAGTTCACTTTTTTATCGGTTTTCTTTTATTTTCGAGAAGG
Source organism: Diogma glabrata (assembly GCA_963693315.1). Taxonomy (NCBI): domain Eukaryota; kingdom Metazoa; phylum Arthropoda; class Insecta; order Diptera; family Cylindrotomidae; genus Diogma; species Diogma glabrata. The sequence goes on from OY856188.1 coordinate 286,127,110, forward strand.
AAAATGGGATGAATCGATACGAGTTTCATTCACAAATCACAAATCTTTCATTAAAATATACAAAATGGAATTTTTTTTATTATATCCAACACATGATTCAAACATTTTCGATTTCTATTGAAAACAAAACGAAGTGTAATCTGATAAAACAGGATTACCCTTTGCTAATTTTTTTTTTATTGTTTGCTAATATTTCAATAACCTTATACACCATAATAATAAAATGAACATGAAAATGCTCATCAATCACTAATAATCTGATATTAAAATAGAACAAAAAGGATTTTTATTGTTTTTAATCCAACTTGTTTGGTTAAAATGATTGATCAGCTTAATGAATAAAGAGTGAGTGTGAATATTGCGACTTTTTATCAATGATATAGATTATATTTTTCTGTTAATCTGGTGGTTTCAGTATCCTTTTCGACCTACATTTTAATGGATTTTCCAATTTATAAATTGTTTGGCGATCGATTTCTTTTCTCTTACGTAGACGCTTTAATTAAATATTTCAACTGTTAGATAAAATCGTTATCGTGACAAGGCAATATAAATGGAAAGGAGTTGGAAATATTTCCATAAACGAGTCCATCCTAAATATATATTGCCAGGTGTATCGTCAAGTGAAAGATTATTAGTTTTTCTTATAAGTAGCATACAAGCAACTCGTGCTCACAAACTTTGGAAAATGCTGCGCCAGACATTTCGAAGGAGCAATGTTTGTAATCTTGAAAGCAAAAAAACATTTCGGTTTGAAATTGTATGACTGTATCAATTGACTATATCGCTGCAAGTCAATATTTGTCTGTTACATAAAAACATTCAAAAAATCGGAAGAGACGTTTGAACTTGTAGTAACTTATTGAAACCAATATGGGCAATTAATTGATGATTGTTGTGATTAAAATTCACTTTGTCTAATTCTGAAAAAACAATTAGATCTTTCATTTTTATTCGAAGCCGGCTCATGTAATTTCGATTAAAGTTTAATTAATACACCTTCCGGGTCATCATCCTATTTAAACTGTCAAGGATGATATCAAGAACACTTAGTTAGTTTTTCGAAAATTATAAGTGAAAAATTATAAATTGTGATATAAATTATAAATCGTGATATAAATTTTATGCCCGGTTTTGGCTTGGATGGTTTCGACTGGATATTACGTCACCCATTTAGATTATTTTAGATTAGATTAAATTCGGTGGTGATATGTTGTACTGGACCAAAATAATCAAATATTTTTTGAAGTTAGTACCAGCTCAATCAGGAATTCAACCAACCAACTCAACCAACTTCAACCATAATTTGTTTTAAAGGATAGAGTTTTATTTTATTGGCAAATTAATTTTTGATTGCAGTTAATTTTTTAATTTTATTTAAAGAAAAGAACTTTGGTAATTTTTATTTTTAAGAAAATTGTTGAAATTGAGTTTTTTTTCTCTTTTCTTTGATGTATATTTTTTTAAATGTTTGATTTGTTTGGAAACACACAACATAATGGCTTCCACTCTCCAAATTACCTTGGCCAACAGTAGTGCGGTCTACAATCTCTGAAATCAAAAGATGGAAGGCCTAAGTGAGGCACGGGTTCTTCCTTGTAATCATTCTTTCCATCATGTGTGTTTTTGAAAACATCCTCGCTGTTAAAGGCATGCTCAACATGTCAATACGCACTTTCGATTGGTATCCTGATCGAAGTTCCCTCGGCTCCCACTTCACAGACCAAAGGGGCTGTGAGGAAAGGATCTACTCTTACAAGATCGACTGCCCAACGTCTTAGAGACGAAGCAGTAGCCGCTTCCTTTTCAGACAGCGATGACCATGGTTGTGGCATTGAGGAGCTGAGTCACAAGCTGTTCCTCCTCCATTACATACTTATCGAGTATTTTGGGAGGATGTCAAAGAAGACGAGGTACCTCCTCGTCAGGAACGTTTACAAGGAAAGCCCACCTCCAAATTAACGTCATCAAAACCACCGCGTTCATCCCCACCATCAGTTACAACAGCTGATAAAAATACAGATTATAGGAATCCTACTCTCCTTCCTGTGTCTGGGACTGTACGCAGTCCAGATTCTTCCGTCACTCAACAGACGACAGAAGCGTTTATAAAGGCTAGTGAAGCCAATATGTTGCGTGAGTTAACTCAAGAAGTAGCTCGACTATCAATGTCACGTGGTCCAGCACCACCATCTCTACATCCATCGAATAACCAGTCATCTTTGGTGACAGCTGATCAGGCTCGCTTCCAGTTTATTCCACAGGCAAATCAACAATCGCATCAACCTACGGAGCAGCCGCTCAATCGAACTACTATCCAACCATTTGATCATCAGTTTAACCAACCTTATAATCCGATTACTAATCAACAATCGTCCGCAGTACTTCATCCACACGGGCACAATATTTCGCCAGTTCCTCCCCCTTCCATGTTCCAGCGGGAGTTTGTACTCCTGTGAACCTCACCTCTTCTAGATATCCGCCCCAGGCTCATCTTCCACCACCTCCTACACGGAACAATGGAACGACTTCTACTGAAAAACATTCCAATACTATCCGGAATTGGAATGTAGTTTTCACAGGTCGAGCAGGAAGTAGAAGAATTTATTTATCGAATTGGAGTTATGAATCACAATTCTTTCCCCAATTCAACTGATACCCTTTCTCGTCACCTTCACCTTTTATTGGTCGATCGTGCTTCTGAATGGTTTTGGCGATATCATCGAGGGATCCAACAGCTTCATTGACCAGACGTTTGTCAATATTTACGCGTAGAGTGTGATCTAAAAATATATGATCTATTGTACGCCACACCTTACTACTCTCTGGTGAATACCTAGCTACAGCACTTCCTCCAATCCAGTCTCCCTTAGAAATTTCAGGATATGGAGAGGGTTAAGTTTATGCAGGCTATGCCCGTCAATATTTGGTTCCCCACATGGAACCCTCTCGTTTATATCAATGCTCCACAATCTTTGAGAAAACTTGCTGAGTTATCATCTTTTAACAGAGAGAATCTACATTCGTTCTTCGACTCCACCTCAATGTTTTGTAAAGCCTGGGCTTTTCAATTTGAAAATAGATACCTATGGTTTCTATTTATGCAAAGGTTTTTTAAAAATGGTCAAATGATACATGATGAACCGTACGCAGACTCTACTAGGGAAAAATTTCTAAATAAATTTACTAGCCTATAAGACCATGATGGTCTTATAATATAATCAATAAAAATTCAAGAATTTAATAACAATAAAATAGTATGAAAGTAAAATCTAACCTTATCTAACCTTCAATGTTGCAAGCAACTTTTGTCCTTGTATGTCGCTTGTTTTCCTTCTAATTTTTATTTTATGTTTCCCCAAAATTATCTAGATTAGTGGATTCATCGAAATTGTTTTCATCGTCTTCATAATTGTATCCAATTTTTAAATTATGTTTATGACTATTTGAAATTGGATTAAAATTAAATGATGTTCGAACTATAATTTTATCACCCGGTAAGCCGACAACTCTTTTGCATCTATGTACTTATTGGATTTGCTGGTAATTTTGCTATTATTACATCACCACGTTCTATACAATTAAATCGAACGGAAAATCGTTCAGTCAGTAGTATGTTATCTGAATATAATGTTGGTTCCATTGATGGTCCTGAACAAATAACTACATCACCAATGTATTCAAACGTACAACGTACAACGTACAAGCAAAAATATATATGTTCCGCTTTCTTGAATATTAAGTATTAGGTATGCTTGAAATTCTTAATTTTCCACTTTATTTTACACCAAAAAAAACAGTTCAATTACAAATTTAGGATTAAATTATTTTTCAAGATATAAATTCTTTTTTCCTTTAATTCAAAACAAACTTTTATTATTAACCAAAACAAATTTATCATCAAAAGTGTTTTAATTTAAAAATTCAGTTGTGTAATACTGTCCTTAACTAACGAATTTAAGAGAAAAGTTTGATCCATTTTAATTTTTATTAATTTTCTTTTTGATTTAAATATCAAACAATAACTACTTTAATAAATTATTAAACATGAACCGAATTAAATATTTAATAATTTTTCTTTGAAATCGAAAACTAACTAGCCAAAATTTTTGAAAATCTTTACATAAAATAATGAGTTTTCGTTTTTAAAATTAAATTAGACAAAAGTTGATTCATTATCATTCCGTCTCTTTCTTTCGTTCTATTATTAAAATGAAAAACTAGTTTCTGTTGACGTTTTCAAGCATTTTTATAGAAAAACAATTGCAAGAGAAAAGATCCAATATTCCTGTTTCATTTTTTCTCATTTAAATATGCAACAGATAAAAAAAATTTACAAAGGAAAAGTCGTGTGATTACGTTTAAATGATACTTTCCTATTGCAATGTGCTGCGTCACCTCATTATTTCTTTATCTACGCTTGATGACAAATTTTTCTATTACTGTGTGCCGCGTCCGATTTATTTAAGTACATTGTGATCTGTTGAATTGTAATTACTATAAAACACAACATATAGGTTGGTAGTTTAAGGATGGAATGTATAGGATGAATTAGCTAAGACCTAATCTCTGCTGATAATGCACTCGGTCTAGGTGTCTGATCTGTCATGCCTTAGATTCCAGTTAATCCACCCTACACAGACCCAAATTGTTAGAACCTACCAACCTACCTAAGTTAGAACCTACCAACATCACATGCTGGACAGAACCAAATTGCGAGCATAACAGTTTTATTTTTAAGGTGTTTTCTTAGTTTACAGTGAGTGTCCTGTAAGATCAGTTTTCTCAGGTTGTTCCTATTCAACATAGACTCTAGATCATATTGCTCCTCTTCTTTGATTAACCGGTTCAATAAACTCCTCGGACTGCCTGCTCCCGGTGTTGTTCCAAGTTTTGAAGCATTCCGTCATAATTCCTTCCCTCATCCTTTTAAATTCACAAAAGGTGTTAAAGTACCCTCCTTGCCAATTTATCGGTTTCTTCATTACCTGCGATACCCGCATGATCAGGTATCCAGTAAACTGTAACATTGTTACTATTCCCAAGCTTGTTTAGTTTGTTCACACAGTCCCCAACAATCTTCGATGTGATGGTGTATGAGCATAACACATTAACTGCTACTTGGCTGTTCGACATTATTATTATTGTATTTTTAATTTTTTTCCTAAGCTGAAGTCTGCGCATCTTTCGATTGCACATATTTCGGCCTGAAAGACGCTTGCATAGGTGCTCATGGGCCCAAAGTATTTGGGCTTTGGTACAAATACTTCTGCACCCACCCCTGTCTCGATCTTTGAACCCTTCGCGTACCATTTGATCACACCGTTACTCAGATGGTACTTAGTGGTTTTTTACACAACTGTGATGTTTAATTACTATCGAATTTGAACTGCTTAATCATTCCGTCTTTAGGAAAGTCAACCAAGGGATTCTCCTTTTAAAGAATTACGTGATATTTAGAATCGATAATCTTTCCCTTTCCCATACCGATGGGATGAGCTGACTATCAGTATGGTTTCCCTGGTTACGCTCTTAACCTGCAAGTGGAATGGAACAAGTCCTAACAGCATTTTCATTGACGTGGCCGGAGAATGTTCTCTATTGCCCCTGTGATGCAAATGCAGGCCAGCTTCTGCACCTTTTCAATCTTTGTCTTCCCAACCTTAAGTTGGGCTCTTTTGTTCCATGTGACTACTCGATGACTACTGCACATTCAGATTAAGATACCTTGGCTACTCCACTTTGTTTTACCCGCAAGGTTTTGCATACCATCAGAGCTCTTAAGCTTTGCTTATCACCGCTTCCATGTGGTTTCTCCATATGATTTTACTATCGTGAATTACTCGCAAATGTTTTGTATTCTGTGCAGATTCAATTAAGGAACCTTTCATGATGATGGGTTTCATGGAAAGTTTTCTTTTCTTGGTGAATGGGACTGGCGTAGTTTTACTTAGATTGAGTTTTAATACCACACAAGTGCACCAGGTGTCAACCAGATTCAGACCCCTTTGTATAATATCACAAAGTGTTTCTTTGAAATTAACTCTGGCGATCATGACAATGTCATCCGCGTACTCAAGACATTTAATGCCCTGGTTACTTGAGTGATAATATCCCACCTTGTGAATAGCCCCCAATGGTGCCAAGGCGGTGTTTCAATCACTAGTCTTGGTTTTTGCTACTCTATTTCTCAACATCTCACACATCCAGTTGTGGTGTTTTCCTCTTTTTTTCCACTTAAAGCCTCCTGAATGCTCGATGCGAGGTGTTATCAAAAGCTCCTTCAATGTCCAAAAAAGGAAAAGATAGCAACTTCTTTGTTGTCTACTGCCTCCTCTAATTCTTTCGTCAACCAAAATAGCGCGGTTTCCGTTGTTCTGTACGCGTATTGACTATCTTGAAAACGCGATCTCACTAAGGTATTGGTTCGTATGTAGTTGTCGATCACCTTTTCCATTGTTTTTAACATGAAAGTTGTTAAACTGATGGGTTTCTGAGACTTCGGCTGGGTGACATCATTCTTACCTACCTTTGGAAATAATGCCCAAAAGGTGCTATAAAAGCCACCTTCAATTCCTGGTGATCTGTTTGGCTGGAGATTGCCCTTGCCCCACTCGTTACGGAAACAGTCAGGCAGCCACCCTCCAGTCTTCTGGGCTTGGTCGATTATGCCTTCCAGAAAGTGCGTTTCTAGAAAACAGCTGCCGTCAGCTGCGCATCCTTCGTATCCGTTCCATTCGGCCGTCTCAACCAAGTTTAATCTCGACACTGTCCTCCGCCAAAGCTTTATGCAGTCTAATCGCTACAGATGTTGTAGAAATATTATCACTGAAAGTTTTGAAGCTGCGTCTCTTTGATCTCCTGATTTCTTTATTGTAGGTGAAATGCACCCTGGTGTACTCTTCTCAGTTTTTGGATTGTATTTCTGTTCTTAATTTTGACAACTACTTGATCCACCACAACGCGTTTCTCTGCCCAATATCACCCATAGTAGCAGTAACAAAATAAATGCTAAATTATTGATTGATGTTGAATTACAATTTTTAAATCTTCATGGGGTTGTGACATCGGCGCAAGCAAAGCATTTTGGGACAGAAATTTTTTTTTTATGGAGGGGTTTTTGGTAATTAATTTAAAAAATATTACGACATATTTGGGATTTTTTTGTATTACGACATATATTTATTTACGGATTAAAAAATTTACCCTTTAAGCCAAAAGATTCAACTTACCAAATGTGGTAGCTATAAGTGTTATTAGCACTTAAAATCACCACCTGTGATTTTAAGTGCTAATAACACTTATTATGATTTTCCGATTCTTAACCGATTTTCATGTACAAATTATTACTTAAACGTAATTTTTTTTTATAAGGATTCGTTACTAGTGCCGGGAAAAATTTATCGATATATCGAATAACGATATCGGAATGATAAAATATCGATAGATCGATTTATCAATATAGAGATATATCGATATATCGATATATCCATATATCGATCTTATCGATATTTTTTTGTATCGATATTTTCGATATTTTGTTTAATATGGGCTGCCTGATCCGGTTTGGATAGTGTAAGGCGTTACATTACCGATCAAGGCGTGTTTAGAGTGCCTGATCCTGTCTATAACAGTGGTAGGGAAAGCCGTATCCGATCTAGATCTGAGTACTTACATAAAGCTAGTTTGGTAAAGGTATTATTCTTACAAAATACTCAAAAATCTTAAATAAAATAAATTTATATTATGATATGAATGATAAAATTACAAGTATCGATCCCAGACAAAAAAAAAGAAAAATCATCCGAAAATCGATTAACCAAATAAATTTACATATTAAACCAATAACAATAACGATTGATTCAACCACAAATCTAGATACAAACTGCATTTTCTTAAGATGTTTTGTCACCATATACGAAAATAACATTCGTACCACTCTGATCCTATAAATTACTTGTTCAATAAAGAAAATACAATATCAGATGAAAAACATCGATATGAAATGGAAAAACAATTGAAGATTGTATAAATTTATTGTTTGAATAAAACGTTTATTTCTCTGTTTATTCTTAATTCTTCTTCTTAAGTGTAATTTGTTTTAAGAAAGTCTTCAAGAACATGGAGAAACGAAAAGATTTAACAATGAACTAAAATCTTTTTATTATAATTCCTACATAATCGGTTTTAAATGTCGATAAGTTTTATTTTTATAGATTTTGCAATAAAAGGGATGGAACATGGATACATATTTTATTTTTAGTGTTATCAGAAGATTTTTCGGTTATGTTCTGTGAAATTAAATCTTGAGATTTGATCGAATTGTAATTGCTCATTTTATTCTATGCGCAACAGATTTGTTTGGTTATGTAAGGTTAAAAAGAGAAGAAATTTAAAGTATCTAAAAAGGGTTTAAAGTGTCGGCGGCAGTGAAAAGTACTATTTACTGCTGCGCCACAAAAAGGTCAAACTTTACGCTAGGTTGTAATTTGAACAAATTTTCTTCTAGTATCTGAATTTAAAGTTGACCCTTCGTATGTTCAAATTTTATTGCGGAACTCTCTGCAAATAATTAAACATGAGTTAAATTTGTTTTTTTTTTCAACATAGATTAGGAACAAAACGAAACGAAACATGGAACTAGAAAATACACAGAGGTTGTACAGAAAAGAATACAAAATCACTCAAAGGTGTACGCATGTCTTTTCAGCTTATTGTATTTGTTGTAAAATATATCTCCGCTAAAATATTTTCATAGACTGACTACGTGTGTGGCATATTATTGTGTTATTTGTTGAAAATTGATTATTTTAATTTCATCTTTTTTAACTTATTTAAACCATTCATTACTCATATTCTTAAATACAAACAAAAGAAATTGTGTTGCAAAAAATTTGTAAATTTGATATTCTTAAAACACAACAGCGTAAAGAATTGCTAGAGGTTATTGGCTTTATTACTTTTACCTTTTTTATGTTACTCTCCAATTAAACTTATGTAATTCTCCAATTCTCTTTCTTAATGTCAATTTGTTACAAAAACAGAAACTAAAGTTGTGTGTTCGAATATAATTTTGTACATTACAGCAATTAAATACTTAAAGCTGTTATTTTAACTATTTTTTTATGTTGGTAGAATGGGATCAGGTTAGATGCAGAAATTAAATTCTTGTCTAAGCTAGACTGAATTGAAACGCTTAGACGGTTCGGTTGAAGTCAGTTCTTATTGTATAATCTGGGCTCGAACTAGTTTCTAAACTCTATTTGATTGCCTTACTGAACTCAGAATTTTTTTACGGTCATTTTGTAATTGTCAAATTAGAAAACTTTTGAAAAGTTTCTTTGCTTTATTATACCGAGCCTAATCGGCTTCATCGTGAGTTTTGACAGCAACGTGCAGAAGTTTCATATACCCTGTTATGGGACGGTTTAATGGAAAGTTTATATTCACTGGTGGTCGCCCACATTACTATGCCGTCACTCGGCTTTGAGAGTGCAGGGTTCGTTCCTCTGCCGGCAACCGAATTATCACTTATTCTTCTTTCGGCATCGAAAAGATAACAAAGTTTTGGATTAGAAAGAAATGAGACAGTACATGCCGAATGATTCTTAGCAAACTTCCATATCTGCCGTAATCTTCCAGACATGTTTATTTCTTTTGTTTAGATTTCGCACAAAACGTTTGTTTCTTTCTGACTACAACAACTATATATTTATTTTTGATTTTTTAAAAACCATAATGGTATGTGTTATTAATCTAATACTGTTGCGCAAAGATTTTTGAATCAGCGCAACTGTAATATCAAGATATTTTTCTCAAAATATTCTGTGTCAGTCGTACGTCGATTAGCTTCTTAATTTTTTTTATGATTCTCAGGACGAATGTGTTCAGCCGAACTCCATTCTTCCGCCCTGTCCTGTAATGGTCATCAATCTTTATGGCAAATGTACTTTAACGTTCTTCCTCGTAAATAGTAATATACTATCCGCAATATTCGAAAATGTGTTTATCCATTTTCAAAGACTTCTCATCCCGTCCGCGTTCAATTTTATTAAATTCTTAAGTATATTTATCATCTAAAACCTCGGTTTCTGTAAATAGATAACATAATTTTCTCATGTTTCTTTTGACATTCCCTTAATGCCTCAAAACAAAAATGCAACGAATTGATTTTTTCGTGGGAATGAAGTTTTTGTACAGTGCGGTGTTTATAATTTTTTGAAAATTTTCGTTTAGTCGAGATTGAGTTGGTTTAACCGTTAGGTCTGGCTTAGAGTTTGGATCCATAGAGGTCGAGGAAAGAATTCAGGAAAATGAATATAATACGGTCTTCCCGAAAGTGGAGATGTACTTGTAAGAAATGTTTTAAATAATTATGTTTTTGCAAAGAAGCGGGTGGAGAAGTTGTTGAAAATGTTATACATACATTTTCAAATAACGCTATTGTATGTTACTATAGGTTATGAGAATGAGAAAGGGAAGTACGACTGACACAGAATATCTTCCAAACAATAAAAATTAAAAAACAGCCATAAGGAAAAACGAAAACAAAACATAAGAATAGAAAAAAATACCATGAAAACAAAAATCCAAGAAAAACTTGAGAAGGTAATGCGAAAAGCATTTGGATAGGTGGTAATAGCATAATCGAGTTGAATCTTAACCATAAAATCGAAAGAGAAAAAATGCTGGAATGACCTTGATGGTAAACTATCAACTGATTGACGTTTAAAACGGAACAACGAGTATGGTTGAGGCATGATGGATCCGATTTCATACGAGCACTGCTGGTGACGATATTTATAAAAAACAACGAGATCAGCAACAGTTGATGTTGTAGGGAATCAAGATTTGATGTTAAATTTCGATCACCAACAATTCGTATAGATTATAGAGCGCTTTTGACCAAAGTCAAAAAGAGCTAGGAAGGAAACAGATGAAACGCACAAAACTTGACAAAAATACTTCATACAAGGACGAATATAGGACTTATAAATGTGGAGTAATTGGTACGGAGTAAAATGTTTTTTACATCTATTGAGGAGACTGAGTTTTTTGACGCGCTTTTTGCCATTACCATTATATGATCGTCCCAGAGTAGGTCATTACAAATTGTGACTCCTAATAAACGAATGCTTTCACAATTGTCTATTTGTTCGTCACACATGCTAATTGAGATATCATTCGGAAACTCGGTCTTTGATGTGGAAGCAATCAATAGCTGTTTTCGTGGAATTAAAATTGACAAATTTTTGTCACCACAATCGGTAACTTTTTCTAGGTTCTCGTTTATACTTATGGGAACGTCTCGCCGGGTGGGATTTATTCGTTCGTGCATTTAACCCTTTGGAGAAAGGGGAACGAATGACTGGTGCGGTGTACTGGAAAGGGAAAAGGGAAAACACCAAATTTGTAGGATTTGTAGAAAATTTTGGTACGAGTAAGTTCAAGTTGTTTTGAAAATGGTTTTAGAATAATAGGCGGAATGTTTTCCAGACCGGAAGCTTTGTTGATATTTAGCCCCCTCAAGAGTTTTTCTACAATTTTTAAATGAAGAGTTTAAAATGAAGGAATTTCTAAAACGATCGAGTTCAAAGCAAAGGGTTCCGCGAACAATGTGGCTTACTTGCTGGATCAGTGCCAATCAAATCACCGTCAATAATAGGAGAAATAGAAGATTTGGGACCAGATTTTTTTTAAAGAATCAATGGCACTGCAAAAACTTTTGTCAAAAATAAACATAGTCGAAAGTTTTGCCGCTTTCGCTCTGTCAATCTCTGCTTTTTTATTTTTGATTATTTGGTTTGATATTTTATTGGTCTTGAGATATTGGGAACGATTTAATGCATTTTTGTTGTGGATCCAAATATTAAATAATCTACGTTTGTATCTAAGGGCCAATTTGGCTGCCTTGGAAAACAAATATTTTTGTTGGGATTTCATTATTTAGAAGGGAACGAATTTATTGATAACGAATGGAATGGCTTCAGTAAAGTTTTGGACAGAAACATTTACATCATCAGTATAAAAACAATGACAATCAAAATGGAAACCTTGAAAAAAAACTTCGGAGACTATTGGTGTCCATTTTTTAGAAGGGGAACAGTTTTCGTGATTTGGTAACGAGATTAAGTTTGTTTAGGGACTGGCATAAAGCTATTGTGAAAAAATAAATTACAAGTAGACAAACCTTTAATACTACGAGAAAGTTTATGGATTCTTTCAGAGATGATCTCTAACATTGTTACGCTCCAGCAATGTTGGCAATCCTAACAACAAAATGTTATAATTTTTCAAAGCCATTTCAAGTGCAATGTGATGTTATCAATGATGGGATAGGATGCGTATTGACACAAACGGACGATTATGGTGCAGAACATGGTGCAGAACAAACTATAGTGAGGACGAGAAAGAGCGTTGGCCGTCATTCTGGGTATTAAAAAATACTCAAGGTTTACAAATAGGGTTTTTATCGAAGGACATTCATTTACGGTCATATCCAATAATTTTTCCTTGAAGTGGCTGATAGAACAACGAGACCTATCCGGCCGTTTAGCTAGATGGAGCCTCAAACTTCAAGATCCACTACAAAATTATATGTGGACATCGTTGGTCCGTATCCTCTATTTAAAGCGGAAAATATTGCGATGCTTATGGTATTTGACCATTTAACTGAATTTTATACCTAAATCTTTTCCCTTAAGAAGCTAACTGCTGATCTCATCTGCAGGTTATTATAATAATTTAAGTGTTTCTTACTTTTAGTTGTCTGGAAATAGTAGTTTCAGACATCGGAACTGAATTCACTTCTGCAAAATATGGAGTCAATCATTTTAAAAGCTTATAACCTTCTACGAATGCTGTAAAAAAAGTTAACCAGTGATTTAGCCGAAATCAGATCTCATATAAGAAATCACCACCCTCATTGGGATCAACAGGTGCCTCAAATAAACACCGCACTTGGAGGAACCTATGGAAGAAGTATCCCTCTCAGACCACTTGTCTCAAATAGACAGCACTTCAAAGATAGTATAGCTAAGGCCTCTCGATTTGCACAGAGAACAACTTGAGATCAGTTCCTAACTTTAAGATTGTTGACATTGTCTACGATTGAAAAAACAAAGGGTCTGTTTATCACCGTCTGTGGTGTAATAAACGAATTAAATGATAGAGGAGTAAGCACATATGGCTATCTCGATGATGTTAGTATCCCCTACGAACTTATTAGACAGAATAGAGTCTCTTAAGGTTAAAAAAAGTCCAGCCTAGAGGTTATTCAAAAATGATCTAGTTACTAATACACCTGAAAGGTGTTTCATGCCGACATATGAGATGACCGACCGTACATAGTTGTAATTCTAACGAAAGAAGAACAGTCTGAAGAAAATATATGTACTATCAAGCAGTGAACCAGCAAGTTGGATATTTAAACAGATTGATCACGGAATTAAAATGGTTCTAGGGCTGTAGGTTATTTTAGAAATGGAGATCTTGGGCCGTAGTATCTACTTCTTCTTTAACAGTCTGGCAAGCTCAACAATGTTCTAGGTCTTCGAAATATCTTGAACTCAGGAACAGCAAATCACTAGTATCAGGTCTGCAAGCGACGGACTAGTTTTGTTGATTTTTTAATTTATTTTTAATTTTTTATCTACGAGTGAGACAACTCTGCGAACTCCAGTTCCTGCTATTGACATATAAGTTAGCGTAAGATAACACATACCACTTAAGTGTGATGGCGTCTCTATACACTAAAAAACTTTTTTGTGAATGTTGCAACAAATAATATCTTGAACAAGTGCGCGAACTGGCATATAGGGTACCATTTAAGTGGCTAGAGTCTTAAAATTCGAATGATCTAACGCGGTATAACGGCTGTTTGAAACATAATGTTTAAATAAAATTTATAAATATTGAATATTTGAACCTTTTTATCATTTTTTTCAGATGACAACCTTGGCGTTTAGGGTTCCTGAAAAATCAGCTGTTTTAAAAATTTAATAAACTTCGTTGTCTCTGATCTAGCTGAAAATGATCAAGCTCACATTTGCAAACTTTTGCACACGTAGATACAACATAAATATTTCCCAAATTTTAAAATAAAATTATCCAAGTCCAGAGATTGCGACCCTGGGGCTGTTGAAACGAATGCAAACGCAAACGATTTCATCATTTTTGAGTTTCTGTTATTTAAACTCCTACTTTCTTTTAGATACACTTTTCATTTATAACCTCAGAGATTTTCAGCTTTCTAACCCAAGTGGTTCCAATGGAATTAACGTTATACTAACATAATGCACGACACTCTCACGTCATACAATTACAACAACAAATCCCTTAAGAAATAATAAATAAATGTTTTTTTGATTTTGTTTCAGTTTTTATTTTTATTTTTGAGTTTTTATTTTTTTCGCAAAAATTTGAATTAAAAGAAAAACAAAATTGAGTCATTATTCTTTTGAATTAAGGAATATTTTCTTTGAAAATTTGGAAAAATTAGAAATGGTTTAGTTCCAATAAATATATATTGATTGCACGTTTACAAAAGTTTTCCTAAATTGATAGATATTTGTATTTTTGAGGTGTAAAAGTTGTTTGATAATTTTTGATTATAAATTATGTGTGGTAGTATTGAAGCCTGAAAAATAAAATTATTTATTTGTATGACATGAAATATATTTGTATGACGTGAAATTTTATTATTATTATAGAGAATTATGGCATTATCAGTTTGTCAAAAAAAAAATAATGTAAAGTTGAATGAAATCATTTATTTTTTTTAGCCAATTCTTTGGAAAAAAATGAGTTGTTTTTATGGTGTAAATGCAATAGAACATGAAATTGGAAATGGAAATTTTTGAATTTGTTATAGTTTTGGAAATATTTTTGGAATTTTGAAAACAGTTTGTATTTTTGATTTTGTTATAATTTTAAAAATAATTTTTAGAATTTTGGAAAATGTTTGAGTTTTTAAGTATTTTTGGAATATTATTGGAATTTAGAAAAAGTTCAAATATTTGATTTTATTCTAATTAGAGGTTTTTGAGTAGTTTGCTGAGTGTATCATCTTTTCACTAAATTATGTTAATATATGATCTAAATTATAATATGTTTGATATACATCGTTGCCCAAAACTAAAAACCATATCCTCATAAAAGTTTTTTGCCGAAGACTATATCAAAATCCTTAACCCAGGTCGAAGTCTTGATATCTCAGAGCTTGAGATTTCAGTCCCTCCATATTTTCAAATTGCAATGATCAAAGGGTTTACAAAATTATTAATTTCTAATTTCCAAAACGAAATAATTTTGATTGTTGTTTATTTCCAGAATTTCCTTATTAAATAATTTATTTATTCTGACTGATTTGGTTTTGAAAATTGAAGAAATTTTTTAAACAAATTACCCAATTATTTTGTTTTTTTTTGAGTTTGCTTCATTTATATTTTATTCGATTTGAATAAATTTGATCTTTTATACGGATAAATTGTGGTTGTTGACAAGGTTTGTTGGTTGGTTTGGATGTAATTTAAGTTGTTTGTGAAGGTTAAGTTATGCGATCGAAATATAGTGGACAAGGGATGGACACAAACCGTTTCCAACGATACCATGAAGCAAATCTTATGAATAAAAAAAACTCAGAATTACCCATGTTCAAAAAAAATTATAGGCAAATTTTGAAACCAACAAAGCCGTCGAAAAGCGACAAATCCATCATTTATATATTTCAAAATGAAATTGAATTTTCCTTACAGTTAAAAGAAAATACATACAATAAAATGTTTAAGGATTATGCTTCCCCTTTTACCAGTCAAATTATTTTAATTCGTTTTAGGTATTTTTTAAAATGAAAAATAATTTGATTTAATTTATAAAATTTGAATGAAAATTTTCTCCGAATTAAATAGATTTTGAAAGAACCGTAATTTGAGTGATGCAAGATGGAAGTTATATAAAAGGTGGGGTGATTAACATTAAAATAAAGGTATGAAAATGACTTGTATTTCTCCATATCTTGGGAATATAGCAAAAGCTTGCTTTGAACAAATTCATGAGATATGGAAGGGTAATTCACACTGACCCTTTTGCAGGAAACCCGGTAAAATGCCATTACCGCCAGGCGATTTGTATGAACCAAAGCATTCTATAGCAATCTCGCTTTATTGGATGTGAATATCGTGTTGACTAAATGAGCTGCAATATTTTTAGTGGCAGGATCTGGAAGACGTAGCTTTTCGTTGATATTATCTTCCGTGCTTACTTCTGTTGACCTCGGGAAGTACATACAACTAGTCATATATGCACTGTTTGGTTTCGGTATTTTCAGACGGCTATTCAAGAAAAGTTTTATGTTATGTTTTTAGAGGAAAGAAAAATCATTAAAGTTGATAGGGGTTGAAGGATCGGTTGGTGATGTGCAGAGCAAATTTTTTTCTTTGATCACCATTAATAGGCGTGTCATTGTGTTATATATTTTGAATAATCTTCAATCGCAATTGTGGTCACATCATTTTGTATATTTTGAATAATTTTCAATCGCTTTTGTGGACGCATCGTATATTTTGAATATTTCTTCATTCATAATTTTTTACCGCATCTCCTTCGACTACATTTGAAGTCGTCAAAAACATACAGTCTACTTCCCAGTACAAGGCGGCAACAACTACGTTAATTTTTTAAATTTTAAGTTTAAAGTTACGCCATATAGAGTTAAGAATATAAAGAAAACAAGCTTTTAAAGCCGGAATAAGATAAATAACTATTAACCGCAGTTTGCCTTTTCTATATCGCTTTAATGAAAAACATGCTTCACAGCGGGTGGCACAAAAACCTTTTTCTAAAATTTATTTGCACCTGTCAAACACATATAAACGCAGAAAATTAAAACAACTAAGGCAGAATGCTTCAGGAAAATTGTTATGGAAGTAAGCAATAAGGATCAATGAGAAAATAATTTATATAGTTTAGTCATTATGAGGCTAAATTACTGAGACACGACGAGTTGGACCAACGGATAATCATGGACTGAGTTAAACATTTTAACTTGTAAATGTAGTAGTCGTAGTTGAAGTGGTGTGTGTGTGATGGTCTTGGTTCCTCCGACTTTTGGGGTCGCCGGAGTTCCTATTCTTTGTTCATTTGAATCCGTCATCTTGAGAAACTTTTGCGTGCAATTCAATATATGTACTGGGCTGAGGAAAGGCATATTCGAAATCACAGACTGAGGCTAGTCGGAAATTAAAAATCTCATGGCACGCAACTCCTTTAATGGTCCTGGTAGTGATTCCACTATCAATAATGCACAGTGTTCATTACAAAATCAGATAGATTTCTATACTACCTTATATCTCTCGAAATGATTCGAATTTCAGATTAAATGGAATAGAGGAGGATGTGATGGGTATTAACAATACACAGTGTCCATTACACAGTGGTATGTTCCAAGCATGCTTGCAAACAAGTTGAATCAGTAATTTTTTTAAATCGTTTAGCTAATCAACACAAATAGCACCAGCAATCTAAAATGTCATCAACAAGTTTAAAAAAAACAAATTTTTATTATATTTCCCATTTTCTTGGAGTTCTATAATTTCTTCCAAATTTTTTTGTATTTTTGATTCTAATTCCCATAACAACTTTTTATTACTTTTCTTCTTTTCATTTTCTTAATTTCTAAATTAGTTTTGGGAATATAAAAAAACATAGACCAAAATGATGTAATCAGGAAGTTTTAATTTATTTTTACAATTTTTTCCTTTGTACTTTCAATTTAAGAAGATTTTTTTTATTGTTTTCATTCTATGGAAATTTTAATGTATTTTATGTTATTATTCTTCAGTTGTATGTAATCGGAATTTCTTGGAGCTTTTCGTGTTCCAGGAAAATTTGAAGGAGCTTGTAAAAAAATTATGCAAAATTATGTGATTGGAGAACAGCATGGGAATTTGTGAATCACAATAATAAAAATCGAGATGACAAAGCAAACAACTTGATCAATTAATTCGATTGCAAAAGTTCGATTATATTATGCTTCTCAAACACACGAAAATGGTAAATCTTTTCCATACAAAACATATAATAAAATAATTTATAGAAGTTTTATTTTGATAGCTCGTCTGGACATAAAAAGAACTACCCTTAAATAAATTTTAAATAAAAGCTCTAAATCTATTTATTATGTAATATATAATCTATTCATCACCATATAAGTATAGAAAAAAAAACTAAATCATAACCTAAAAAAAGATTTTCTATTTTTATATACTATTCATAAAAGCTACCCAATGAAAACATAACAGTTCCAAGGAAAATAAAAACATTTCAACCCCTCATCCCGAGTACCATCTTTTCATCATTTCATTCTTTTCATTCTTTTGTCGTCTAAAACAGATTTGAAGCACATATCAAAATCATTTTGTTGATATAGAAAATCTTCTTCTTCTTGTCGTCTATGTAATGTGTATAAGGCATTTATAGTACAAATAATGAAACATTTCTAAACTATTTGCAATATGTTATAGAAAATTATTAATTTTTTCTAGGATATGCATGTACTCGTTTGTCGATGGTAGATTGTCCATAATGTATTATTAATAATAGAAAATCGAATGTATATGATTATAGGCTAGACACAAATTAATCTATATCAAACACAAAATATATTATGTGGAAATAATTGGATTTTGAAAACAATTTAATTATAATTTCCTCTGGCTTCTGGGAACACCCACGAGGAACTATGTACGGAGAAATTAAACACAACTCTTATTCTACATCTCATCCTCTTAAAATTCATGCATTGTTTAATCGATTTTGCTAGTATACAAAAAAATATTACAGAATTTTGAAATGTTATAATTTATTAACATTAAAATCATTATTTATGCCAATGAGGCGCATAAAACAATTTGGTTGGAAAACATTTATTACACTATAAAAACAAAAAAACATATTCACCAATTTGTCACCTGGTTTGATTTACCGCAAATTAAAAATCAATCATTTTTTTGTGTTAATATTTTTAACAGAAAATCAATAAAATTTATAAAAACATTTATAAAATATTGAGAGTTAAATATAGTATTATGCAAAAAATGCTTTTCCAAGAAACCACCCCCGTAATAGGAGGACTGCGAGCCAAGCGAAGTTCTGTTCCAGCGAGCTTCAGTTATGTGTGTTCGAGAAATAACTGACCCCAGCTCAGTAGAAATATGCAGATATGCACGCAAATGAGACTGTGTTAAAATAAGCGAAAATAAAGAGCAGGGACTCAGACGATTAAAATTGTGCATTCATCCCAGTAGCTCACGTATAAATCCCCCTCTTCATGCCTTCTAAAATTAACAAGCCATCCTTATTAACATTTCTCCACATGGTGCGCCACAGGTGAGGTGTTAAGTAAATCAAAAAAAAATTTGTTGCACAAAATTTTGTTGCACCTACACAGGTGATATGTGGACCAAATATGAACAGTATGTCCATTACAATTATACTATTGGTGATTTCAAATATTCATATGTCTCTATCCTCCATTAATCAATAAATTATAAAAAAAGCATGAAACGAATATGCCATACGTTTTTTTTTATATATACAATTGTATTAAATTTAGTTATTAAATCAAATAAAAAGTGAACTATTGATCTAAATTATCTAAGAAAAATTTTCCATAATTTAACAAAACTGTTCCAATTTTTTTTTCTAATTAAACACATTTTATTATTTCTTATGCTTATTAAGTATATTCGAGAACTAAACCTAATATTACAAATGTCCTAAGTACATATCTAAAAAAAAGCATGAATCAACAACATATCGAAAATGAGACAGCAATCGATGAAAACAAAATCATTGTAAACAGGGTTGAGAGAGGTATATGAAATAAAAAAAAACGATAAGTTGTATTGATCAAGTTGATTCATTCAAAAGACAATTCATCTAAAAAAATAAAATGGATAGGGACGTCTGGAGTCAGGACGGTAATACATACACAGTGATAAAACCTCAAAAATTTGGTTGTAACTCCACCTCTACTTCAAGGCTAGTAAGAATCTTCAGGTCAGGTCCCACATGGCTCATGGATATTTAATAATGTCTCTGGAAAGTCTCCATCTGGTGTAGTAGGAATCGGAGGTCAGCAAATTTTCGGAGATGTTGGTTTCTGATACCACGCCAAGAGTTGGAAAAAGAGGAAGAGAAAAATGCCTCCCTCAGTGAGGAGGAAAACGAAGAAAGCTAAGGCTGACTCCTTACTGTAAACTCCTTACTGTAAAATTGAAGAGCAGGCTACTATCTCTAGCGGTCGCTCTGCAATGACGTCTAGATTGGACATGAGGGCTGAGATGACTTCAGGCTTAACGATTTATTAGTCCGAGTTTTTGAGAGTTCGTGTCCCGAAACGAGGCAATAAGATGCACACAAATCAGTCTGATGGAACACAAAAATTGAAAAACTAAGACTAAGGTCCAATAAACTTCCGAACAGAGTCTTGAAAACTCGTGATTCAATTGATTGAGCTTTGTACAGTACAGTACTCTCACTCTGCTTTCGAGTTTGGAGCCATCTGTAAAAGTTTTCACTGCCTCCATTCGGGAGTTTGTAGATTTTTTCTAAGTTCTAGTGTGAGGAAGCTGTGATTATGTACCACATCCTCCTTCGCCAGGCCTCACTCACTCTAGGTTTTTCTGGAGGATATGAGAGTACTGGAACATTGTCTAGGAGTTATGCAGTCGATTTTCTCTTTGTAGAGTCTTTGCTCGTGTAGGATTTTTAGGTGTCCAACGCGACTACCTATCCACTGTAACATAGTGCTGAGTTAAAGGGCTGTATTGGATGCTATCTGCAGACCTATAGTTTTGGTCGCAAATGTTCCAGTACTTCAACAGCATCATTTTTCCCAAGGCAACGTATCCACGTTTCATATCGATTATATAAGTCCTTACTCTCACAGTCGATCCAACTTTACTACATTTATGGATTATAGAGTTCTTATGATCCGCAATATCAAACCATTCCATTGGCGTCCTTCAGAAAATATTTTCCGGCCGAAAAAAGAAATCGGCGAATTTTAGGCAAAAGAGTTGCATCAGATTTATTCGAAGTGTCTGAGGTTGTCATTAGTGACCACGGTAAACAATTTGTTTTTTTTTACCATTTTGGCAGCAGCACGATCATATCTAGAGACAGATCACCATAATTGGGATGTATAACTCGATGCAATTGGTTGTGCTGATGATTCATGTTCTGGAAGATCCAAAAATTCGATTTTTTATCCGAACCATTTTTGATCGACTTCATACCTGGAATACAAGTAGTATAGGTGAAATCAAAAATACGTGTGTTTTAAAAAATTTTAATGTGTTTATGTTGAGAACAGGGTAGTCCAAAAAATTTCTGGAAATTCAAGCTTAGAGTAAATTTGAAGAAAACGGCTTGCCCGATATCAACGGTTTTATGTGCGTTCGGAAGGTAATGGACTGTCTAATTGAAAAAATACACTGTAATGTTTTTACGTACACTGTAATGTTTTTACGTACATTGAGAAATACATTTTTTAAATATGCCGCTGGTCAAGCAGTTTTGAGTTCCGACCTTACCCTAAAACATACTACAATTTAAAGGTAGCGTTTTTTTATGTTGTGCATCTCGGGTCGAAAAAATTTAATTTTAGATGAAATTCGTGATTTTAGCGATCGACTCAACTATTTTTGATGGACTTGGTAAACAAGGAGTATAGATAAACTAAAAAATACGTGGTTTTTAGAAAGAATTTAAAGTGATTAGTTTGAGAACAGAGTGGTCCAAAAGATTTCTGAAAATCCAAATTCACAGTAACATAGAAATCAAATTGCAAGAGAACAGGATCGCTCAATATCAATAATTTTATGTGCAATAAAAAGGGAATTTTTGTAAATGTTTGGCCTACACTGTTAAAAATATTATGAAATACAATATTTGAAGATGGCGTTCATGCCGTATGTCAAGCATCTTTTTAAACCTTTTTTCGCAATATAAAAGTTCAAACCTTCCTCTAAAACATGCCGAAATGTCAAAATTTTAAAAAACACTTTTTGTTCTGAAAATATTGCTTTTTAAAGATGAGCAACTCAGATCAAAAATTTTAGTTTAACAAATAAAATTTTGGACTCGAAATGCACATTTTTGAAAACTGATATCTTTATAACAAAACTAAACTCTTTCTCTAAATTTTGGCATGTTTTAGAGTAAGTTTGGAAAAAAAATTAACAAATGCTTAAAGCAGGGGTGCCCAGAAATCATGGAAGAGATGGCCTCAAATTTACAAGAACAAAAATGACTGGCCGCACGGAAAAAAAAATAAATAAATAGTATAAATTATGTTAAGATTTTTTATTCAAGTTAAGTCGCGAACATTAAATTCTTGTGTAGTATTACTAATTCTTAGTTCGTTTTTCAAATTAATGTCAGTTAGTCTATTTCTATAGGAATTTGTTAGGAATATTTAAGTTTGAATTTAGTACGTACCAAAATATTGTACTTTTTTAAACGGAACTTATTATTATTGTGGTATTTGCTATTTTTATAATATTTTTACTGGCCGCACCAAATCATAAAACTGGCCGCATGCGGCCAGATGGCCGCAGTTTGGGCACCGCTGGCTTAAAGCATTGGAATCAATCGAAAGAAACAAATATGGAAAAAAAAACCTATATGGAACATATACGCAAAAATTGGTTTATTTACGATATCTTATAACTAATTTGTTGGGATTTATGTTATTCTTTATTGAATAGCAGAATTTGATTAATTTGTGTTTGATAATGTTATAACATATAAACTGAGCCCAGCATGAGGCTTCTCAAGGGTCATTAAGCAGCCCCACGATTTGTAACTATTAGTTTACGGTGAGTATACCAGATTAATATACGGTTAATTTTTGAATTAAATTTACAAATTGAACTACTTTCAAATTAAACTGTTTTCAAATAAATATTATGACGTAGCTGCTTTTGCTAATAACTCTCACAAATTTCAAAAGTAATTCCTCAACCACTACACGACACATAATTTTTCGTTTGTTCTCGTGCACTCAACGGTTAAAAATCTTAAAGTACATATTATAAATACATTATTTCGCTTAGCTACATCCTCAAATCGAATTTAAATTCTCCATTAAATTTAAAATTATATAAAAAATTTTCGAAATAAAAAACAATTACCTTAAAATAGCTTTCTTTGTCTTTAATGTCTATAGTCTTTATACTCAAATCTAATTTTGCATTTCAATATGTTTCTCGTGATGAGTTTATTTCCCTTTACATTTTCATATTTTGTTTCTTGGAATGAGAACAAATCAATAAAATGATGGAAAAATCTGACATGTGTGTAGGAGCAGATCTTTCAGATTTGCATATAGACAAGCTTTATTTAATAAATAATTCATTCAAAAAATAACATAATAATTTATTATGAATAAAATTTGAAACGAAGCATCATAATAAATATTAGAATTTAGAAGCATTCATAAGATTTTTGATTTTTTCAAATGTATCCTAAAGTAAAATAGTTCATTTTTCAAAAATATTCCAAACTTTTCATACATATCCACCATCCTTTTATTAAAAAAATTTCATTTGTTTAAAAATTTTTCAAGAAATTCAAATTAAAAATTCCAAACATATTCCAATTTTTCGTTTCTGATATTTAAATTAAATTAAAAATTACATTTTACGTTACAGTAATTGATGGACAGATATTAGCTTTTGAAACCAACATGTATGTTGGTTGGTTTGTTCGATAATTTACCTGAAAGAAGAAAAAAAAACAATTTTTTCAAGGTATGTTGTAGAAAGTGAATCAAGATCAAAATCATAAAAATTAATTTTGGGCTACAATGAAAAAATTCGATTTCTATGAATGAATATTGGCAATGGAAAATAATTTATCTGTCCCAACAATAAATACAAAGAAGTCGGTCATAAACGAATCTATCAGTGTTCATTCTTATATAATCAGTCGCACGATTTACTGCGATGGAAGTATCATTCGATACAGAAAATTAAATAACAAATAAAAATAATTAAAACTGAAAAGTTTTGCACACAAATAACAGTTCCGCGAAGAAAATGAAAATTTATTAAATACTTACCTTCTAGTCTCCTCATTTCCACATGATTGGTCATCTTCCACACAAGAGAGCTCGAGATCTAGCAGTCTAGCAGATAATTTCAAAATCTATAATTTCTAATCAAAATTCCTTACTCATAGACAATTTTGAGTTAGTTACAGATAGATAAAAATGCATAGCTTAATCGGAAACGGCGCTATGGACCGTACAGTCTGCGTGCCAGGACAAGTTCTGCCTCGTGCAACCTGTCCATCCCTTTCTAATCTTATCTAATCTACGTCACAAAAACAACAAAAAAATTTTTTTCAAAAAATTGGCTAAAAAAATAAATGAAATCATTTTTTGACACACTTGACATTATTTTTTTAAACAAACAAACTTATAATGCCATAATTCTCTATAATAATAATAATAAAATTTCATGTCATACAAATTATTAATTATATTTTGTTCCCAAAAATTGGGTAAAAAAATAAATAAAAATCTTTGACAATATTTTTTTGACAAACTTATAATGGAATAATCTAGTTTTTGGTCTCACATACCAATCCCGACTATCCAGATTTCTCCATATTCTTTGTTCATAATGAGTAGTATCACTTGAAATGAATGTTTTTAAGCAAAAAATATGCATATTTCCTTGTTTTGACACACTTGACGATTTTTTTAACACACTTCCGGTACAGTTATCAAAAACACATAGTCCTTTCGGCTCTTACTATTGAGTGTATCTATTTTTCGAATTCAAAATTTTTCAAATCCCTTCAGCCGTTTTCTAGATTTCGTCGGTTGTGATGACCGGACGGCCGGCCGGCCTACAGACATACATTATTTTTTTTTTTGCTGTTTTAGAATCAGTAGGTCCTAAAACGTCGAGAAATGCCAAAAAAGTGGGGGTAAGAATTTCACTTTTAGCTCATGAATGTAATACTTACGTCTTTCAGACCGAAGTAATTTGTTTTAAATGTGAGAGAGAGGTATGTCTATAATTGTGTGCTAAATTGAAATTTATAGGCAAGTATTAACTAGGGCGAAGTGAAGCTAAGTTTAGGGTAAAATAAAAATGAAGATCAACAATAACCTACAACATTTAATAATTATTCATTGTTTAATTTTGTACCCCTCTAAAATCAAATCCAAATATGTGCGTTCACCATAGCTTTCGTCTGTTGTATTCTTACCCAAAAATCTTAAACAAACATTTAAATTTTGAGTTTAAGTTTAAATAATAAAATAATAAATCAAAATCAAGTGAACAGAAAGAAAAACAAAACGAAATGTTTTGTGAAGAATTTTTGAGCATTTGCGAGGGATGAATATTAATAAGACCGAATCCGTAGTGTATTATAAAACGTCAAAATTAACATAAGCATTAACGAGGCTAACAAAAATAACAAATAGAAAATATCCTTGTTTTTGTTTTAAAAATTTTAATGTAATTAATTTGGTTTATTTAGATTTTATTTAATGAAAACACGTTGAGAATACTCAATGCAATAGGGTGGTATGTAAAACGAAATGGCTGATGAACAACACGAAAATCAAATCTGAGATTTTAAATGATTAGCATTACTATTTAGTTCTATGCTAGATCTCTCAGATACCAAGACCAAATATTTAAAATTTCCTAATCTCTGATTTCATAAACATTCTATAAATTAAAAATTTGTATATGTAATCTTAATGACAAACATTAACACACACATAACCCTTTTCTTATCTCATTTCCATCTAATTTAATTTAAAATTCTATTTCCCATTCAACATAAACAGAAACAGAATAAAATTAACACAAGCTGACAGAGACTTTAATCTTCATTAAGTTTGCAGTGAACGAGAAAATGTCATTAGTACAATTTTCATTATACGCAATATTAAATTCATTAAAAAAATTTCTTTAGTTAAAATGTTGAGTGTTCGTACCTAGCTGTTATTGGTGAGGATTTTAAAATTGTGCTTATAACCAACATAAGTCCACCGTTTCACATCTATAAACTTTTTTCTTATCATTTTCTTATATCATTTCAAAATTTAAGGATATTTCATGGTAATCCTTTTCCGCTCCATCCAATCTTAAGTACATCTTTGTAGTGTGAATCTGAAGCAACCATTTTCAATACGTGCTTGACTATGCTCATATATTTTTTTTATTTTGGAAAATAAATTTTCCATTATTTTTTTTTAAGATTTTCTTTTAACATATTCTGTTTTTCTCATGTTTGTTGAATTTTTTACTTTAGCGAAAAGATAAAAGTAAGAAGTAAAAGTTGTTATTTAATTTTCGTTTCTTATTTATGTTTTTTATTTCATGTTTTTAAGATAAAACTGCTTATATTATATTTTTTTTTTAATGTAACTGAAGATGAATTTAAGAAGATTATTAGAATTCAGTTAAAGGAAATATATTTTCAAATCAAGATTACATTAATGTTTTTGAAAAAAGAAATATGATTTGACTGTAAATCGTAGAAAATAAAAACTAAAAGCATTTTAATTTCAAATCAAAAGAAATGTTTTAATATGGTTTGTCAAGTCGGCAGTTAAGAAAATTTTGGTGATAATACGCGAAAAATAAATAGCTTTCATGTTACACGGTTTCAGGGTTTATTCATGGTTTACAATTTAATTTTATTTGCGTGCTCTTTTCTCTGTTTAAAATTTCATTTTCAAGTTGAAAAAAAAATTATTTTTTATTTCGTTTTTACTCCTAAGAGTGAAATTTTTTTTGTCAACCTTGAATGAGTTATTTTGCGTGGTTTCGTGGTATTTATATAATTATTCAACAATCATATATTTTTTAGGTGCAATATATTAATGATATTTTTCAACAATCACCTATTTTTTTGGTGCAATGAATTTTTTTAGAATATTTTTCAAGTTTTGTATGATATTATTTAGCAATGACCATTTATTTAGGTACAACGAGTTTTGGAATGAAATTTTTTTATAATCGCCAGTTTATTTTTGGTACAACAATATATTTATGAAATTATTCAGCAATCACCTATCATTTATTATAATTTTCATGCATTATCCATTCATTTTGATGCAACAATTAATTTATGGTATTACTCAACAATCACCTATTATTTTGGTGCAACGATAATTTTTGGTGCAACGATAATTTTTTTATAATATTGTTCAACAATTGTCTATTTGTTTTGGTGCAAAGATTTTTGTACGATATTATTGAACATTCCCCTATTTTGGTGCAACGATTTTTTTTTTAACTTTACTTCTTACCATTATTTCCATTCATTCGAAAACTTTCGCGTGTATCCAGCTTTTTCAAATGGCCGAGGATAAAATTACCGAGTCCACGTACTGAAGCTAGTCACATTTTAGTGAATTATGGAATCTTTTTGGTTGGGGGATCTCCTTTAGCTTCCGAGCAGCAACATTTAAGCTTGTCCGTAAAATTATTAAAGCCCTATTAACATGAGCCTGTGACCAACATGCAAGGGTCAGACTCGCTGTTTAACATGTAATTATAGGTCCCATCACTTTTTAGACCGCCCTTCAAATGACATGATTTCTTAAAGAAAGTCAATATCAGAGATTAGTATCTCTTTCGAGAAGCAGTATCCTGAAATTACTGCAACAGTTCGAAAAAAAGCGGGAAAAAAAGAAAATCAAAAGTTCACTTCCATGACTCTTTGCTGTAAACATGCGAGAGCAGGATGCTACTTATAGCATTAGGTTTTCTCGTAATACCACAGGTTATATAACTAGGCATAATTGGGTTGCCAGTGATGGTGTAAATATTATCTAAGAGAATGGTAAGACAACAAACCTACAGCTCATAAAACATAAAACCAGCAGTTTTAGATTCGACAGTGATCTTCTGAAGTATTTGACCTGCTTTGTTGAAAGTCGGTCGGTCCAGGACCAACCGGACCAGCTCACTGGTGAATAGGAGAGGCGTAAGCAA
This sequence comes from Diogma glabrata, assembly GCA_963693315.1. Lineage (NCBI taxonomy): Eukaryota > Metazoa > Arthropoda > Insecta > Diptera > Cylindrotomidae > Diogma > Diogma glabrata. The sequence continues at coordinate 286,155,147 of OY856188.1, forward strand.
AAAGTGTGACCCGATCGGCTTTCTCGGGTACTATGGGGTAAAGCATCAATGTTAGCCACAGCTTTACATTGAGGTTGGACTCGTAGTGGTTGTGGTTGGAGAAATTCTGATATATGGGAGGCTCTAGGGCCGCTATGTGGAACCATTATCATTAGTCTTTAAGGTATAATGGGTTACCCTGCGGTAAGGGAACCCGAGCAGGTGAGCCTGCTTAATAAGCTCCCTAGATGGGATCTCTGTTTAGATATGTATTACAAAACTAACACGAAACATAAATGCGTTGCCCAAAAATCATAACAGATCATAAACTAACATAATTTAGTGAAAAGATTATACAATCAGCAAACTACTCAAAAACCTCTTCATTTAGCGTTCCGAGAAAATATTTCAAAATCACAAATTCATATTTCTTTGAAAATTCCAAAAATATTGTAAAAATTAAATAAAATCAAAAATTCAAACTTTTTTCAAACAAAATCCTAAAAATATTTCAAAAATTATTACAAAATCAAAGATTAAAACTTTGTTCAAAAACTCTAAAAATATATGCAATATTTTATAAATTATAATAATATCAAAAATTGTATCTTTTTCCAAAAAATTATAAAAATTATAATAAAATCAAATATTTAAACTTTTACTAAATTCTAATAATATTCCAAAAATCTTAAAAATTCAAAAATTCAAACTTTTTCCAAAATTCTAAAAATATTGCAAAAAATATAACAATATCAAAAATTGAAACTTTTTCCAAAATTATAAAAATTACAATAAAATCAAAAATTTAAAATTTTTCAAAATTATTAAAATATTCCAAAAATTCTTACAAAATCAAAAATTGAAACTTTTCCAAAATTCCAAAAATATTTCAACATTTTTACCAATTCAAAAATTTACATGTTCAATTATATTTACGTAAACAAACAGGTAAATCTTTTTTCCATAAAATTATCTAAAAAAATAAATGAAATCATTTTTTGACAAACTTGACAATATTTTTTTGACAAACCTATAATGCAATAAAATTCCCAATAATAATAATTTCATGTTCATTATACATTTCATTTCATACAAATAACTAATTTTATTTTTTTCTAAGAAAATAAATGAAAATCATTCTTTTGACACACTTGACATTATTTTTTTGACTAACTTATAATTCTCAATAATAATAATAAAATTTCATGTCGTACAAATAATTAATTTTATTTTTCCAAAAAATGGGGTAAAAAATAAATAAAAATCTTTCTTTTGACACACTTGACAACATTTTTTTGACTAACTTACAATGCCATAATTCTCAATAATAATAGTAAAATTGCATGTCAAACAAATAATTAATTTTATTTTTTTCCAAAAAATTGGGAAAAACAATAAATAATCTTTCTTTTGACACACTTGACAACATTTTTTGACAAACTTATAATGCAATAATCAAATACTAGATTCTCTAGAATCTCACATACCAATCCCGACCATCCGGATTTTTTCACATTCTTTGTTCCTACTCATTATCACTTAAAATGAACGTTTTTTAAGCAAAAAATATGCATATTTCCTTGTTTTGACACACTTTCGGTACAGCTATCGAGCCCATCGTCCTTTCGGCTCTTACCATTGAGTGTACCTATTTTTAGAATTCAAAATTTTTCAAATCCCTTCAACCGTTTCCTAGATTTCGTCGGTTGTGACGGCCGGACGGCCGTGCGGTTGCTTTTTTAGAATCAGTAGGTCCTAAAACGTCGAGAAATGCCAAAAAAGTGGGGGTAAGAATTGCACTTTTAGTTCATGAATGTAATACTTAGGTCTTTCAGACCGAAGCAATAATTATAAAAACAGTATTAAAGAATCAATAAGTCAGAAATTTTCACTCCTTAAAATTTGTTGCATCTCTCACAATTTCTTAACCCAATAATTTGTTAACTGAATGGTGCCAGAAGCAGTAATTTCGGTTTCTGAAAATGTTCGGGGGCTATGTACTATTTACAATTTAATATTTACTATTTGCTATTTGCTATTTACTGTTTACTATTTTCTATTTACTATTTCCTATTTTCGATTTACTATTTACTATTTATTATTTTCTATTTACTATTTACTCTTTACTTTTTACTATTTACTATTTACATTTACTATATACTATTTACATTTTAATATTTACTATTTACTAGTTACTTTTTACTATTTACTATATACTATTTAATATTTTTTATTTGCTATTTACTATTTACGATTTACTATTTACTTTTTTACTATTTATTGTTTATTATATACTATTTACTTTTTACTATTTACTAATTATTATTTACTATGAAATCTTACCTTTCCGATACGCTCGTGTTTTAAACTTTCATACTTTTATAATGTGCTCTTAATACAACATACTATTATATTTACTATCGCAGAAAAAATTGCATTTCCTACGCGTGATGAAAACGTTTTTCGTTTATAAACTCCCCGCACTCGGCGCTAACACGTCTCGTGAGCAAATGTTCACTCACAAAAAACAATGTGTTCATCTTTTGTAAAAAATACATATATGTACATACTATTATTGCTTTTTAAAAAAATACTAAAAATAATAACAAACAAGCTTGCAAGTGAAACAAAAACGTTTCAAAACATTTATAATCGAATGTTTATTGTTAAAAACAATTTTCCCTTTTTTGTTTTTCAATTTTCTTCTGCGTCTACTTTTCTGTATGAATTTATTTATAACAAAAAGAAAACTTTTTATTGTATTTTAATGTAAAAGTTTTGTTTATGTTGCTGTTTCATAATAATTTTTTTTTAAATTTATTTCCATATTATAATTGTTGTCTGTATAAAAGTTTTATTCCTTTTCCATGTAATTGAAAAATAATTTTCTTCTTTTCTATTTATTGGTACGAAAAAGTTGAGTTGGAAAATTGTGTATGATAAATTATTTGATATTGGAAATATTATTAGGGATAAAAATTTTGTTTTGTTTTGAAGGAATAAAAGGAAACGAGTTGAAGAGATTATACTTATTTTTATTTTTTAGTGAAATATTTTAAACTTTTTCTTTGTTTTTCTTAAAAAAATATCGATTTGATTTTGTTTTTCTTTTTTTTCTTTTAGGTAAGAAAAGATGATATTTGAAAATAAGTAACTATAACAGGTAACATAGCAATTAAAAACCACGTTTCTGACATTCAAGCAATATCATTTGTTCAATTGAAAGGTTTAATGAAACCAATCTCAGGTTAAATTGATGTTGGAATAATTTTATAACTCAAGAATTACAGTAATTTATTATCTTCATATTGTGTAGAATATAATAATACATTTTTTTAAATATCACTTTTTTAGCACAAAACCGTTCCAGGCACCAAATCGACCCAGACAAGTAAATTAGTTTTCTGTTAAAAACGTTTGTTACGGTTAACTCTTTGTAATCAAATTTATTAATACTTAACATTAATATGATTATACTTAAAAATAAATGGGCCAACACAAAATATGTATATCGAATTTGTAATGTTAAAAACAATTTGCTAAAAATGTTTACAAACGTATAAACGGATTTAGATGTTTCCGAGAAACCATTTTCAACAATTTCCTTTAACATAAAAATTTAAATTTTTGTGGGATTTTACAATTCGTAATATTTTTGTATTTTCTGAAAAAAATATATACGTCTATAAGTATAAAAATAACCTACCGTTTAAATTTGCATTTAGTCAAAGTGTCGTCACATTTGGTTTATTAACGAAGCAAGTAGTGTCGCAACAAGCAAACATTTGGTTGTGTGAGCAAAAAAGTTAAAACACATTTTTTAGCGGAAGTGACGTACGGGAGTTTGAAAGGACGAACTGTGAAACAATATTTTAAAAGCGTGAAATATGTTTTCTTAGTATGATTTTAACTATACGAACCAACTCGTGGATCTCACAAGTAATTAATGTAATGCTAACTTAGTTAGAGTATGAAAAATGTGTTCGTAATGTCAAAATTAGGTTGAGAAATACACTAGAATTTAAAAAATGAATAAAACAGAAATATTTGACGATGGTTGAAAAACTCAACGTAAGTAGATAAATAATGATTAAATTTCAACTTTGAAAGACTAACGCCTCGCTGGATACCGTGTCTGCCAAAGGATTCGAATCTTTAATTAACACTGTGCATTCCTGATAGTGAAATCACTCTTAGGAATTTGAATATGCCTTTCCTCAGCCAATTGCAAATGCTGAATTGTTTGCAAAGATTCACAAGAAGACGGCTTCAAATAAGCTAAAAATAGGAACTCTCACGACCCCAAAAAGAAGAATCACGAAAATCACACATACACACACACACACACACACACACACACACACACACACACACACACACACACACACACACACACACACACACACAACACACACACACACACACACACACACCCCTTCCACTACAATTACTACATTTAAAAATTAAAATGTTTCACTCACCCAATTATTGGTCGTTGATCCAACTTTTCATGCATCAGTAATTTAGCTAAGCATAATGAATAACAATTGAAGTACTAAATTAAAACGATCAATTGTTGCGCCAATGGTAACGGCGATTGTTAAATAATAATACAATACAATAATCAAAAATTGCGCCAATGGTCACAACCACTACATCAAATATAATTATCGCATTAAACAAAAATGTTTTACTCACCTCAGCATTTGCAATTAAAACCACCATACTTCTTCAACCTTAGCCAACCATAGTGAGTAAAATATAAATTTATGATATATAATAGTTGATTGTTGAATAAAAATAATAATAAACTCAGTCGTTGCGCCAAATGTACAACCGATTGTTGAATAATAACAAGAATAAGTCGAAAAAGAATAATATTACAATAACATCAATCAATCGTTGTAATAATGGTAATGGTAAAGCTACAAAGGCTATCAAAAAAAAATACAGATGGTTGTTGAATAGAAGAATGTTGAATACCATCAAATCAAATTGCTGTAACCAAAAATACAATTGGTTGTTGAATATTATCGAAACACAGAAGAAAATCGCTTCTCCATGGTCGTGGTCAGTTTTATTTAATTAATTGATTGTGTAGAGTTTTGGACTTATTATAGAAATACTATAGATACACATGGTATCTATTTATTCAAGGGATTTAATTATTTTAATGATACTTAAATGAACGGACAAAACGAGGACTCTACCAAGGAAAAATCTCTAATAAAGTTTTATCTAGCAGACCGTGATGATCTCAATATAATTTAAAAAAAAAGAAAACTAAGATATTAAAAATGGCTAATAAAAAGAATTTAACTTAACTTATTTTGTTGATAGTTGATTGATGTGCTACTGTTGAAAGTTGGTGACGACTTTCGTCCTTGTATGTCGTTTTTCGTTATTATTTTTTTTATTTTTCTTGTCTTCGGGTTTGCAAGCGCGTAGAATTTATTTCATAATATTTAATTGTAAACTACCCAACACATTGGTAATTGCAATGCACCAATATGGTATAGTGTCGCCATACAGTCGCCTTTCAAATTTTATATTATTATTTCCTTCACAGCGTGCGGATGGTCTATTTGACCTTGGCCTATAACATGAATCCGTTAAACCATCCCCCACAGGTTCTTGTATTTAAACTTCTGTGCAAAACATACATTGCTAATTTTCTTAAGCCGCTTCGACACCCTGGTTTTTAATATATTCAGATATTTAAGTTATTGTACTTCAAAACAACACAAGTTAATCAAATGAATTTTTTCCTTTTTTATTTATAACAACTGATGGTACATAATAAATTTTTTTTTATTCTCTCTAAATAATGCAATGCAAATTAGTTTTTAACTATAATTTTAGCAATCAAATTAGATTAAATTTTAATAATTAATTTGCGATTAAAAACGAATTTAAATTACAATTTTTTTTTACTTTAAAAACGAAACACAACTCAAAATGTATCCCATTGTAATGGCTTAAATATACATCGCGAACTGATTTCATAATATGAAATCACCGACTAATTTATATCATATTAAATAGCGAACTGACAATTTAATTTTTGATTTTTAAAAAAATGATACAATAAATAGTATTTTTCCTAAAATTAAAAGAAAGAGTAAGATGTTGATTGCTATACATTTCTTTCATTTGCTATACACCATACATTTATATTACAGATCCACATGTTAATCCATCTACCATACAAACATCTTCTTGTTGGTTTTTTGAACACGTAAAACGCGCACCAAATTTATGAACACCTTTTCATTATTTAAAAATACCAGCAAAGAACTGGATATATTCATGTATTGAAATATTTCGTTTAAATTTATAATATCTCGTTTCATTATAATAAAAATGAAAGAAAAGAAGTTTAAACGTAGCAGTACTTTTGCTTCATTTTTTTTCTTATTTAAACATTGCAAATAGAGTGCAAGTATATTCAACAAAAATCATTATAACCTTGATGTTACAAAAAAAAAGTCAGGTGCCGATGATTGTTGCTGATATTTAGAGTTTTTACTTTTTAGTTTGCATGTTCGCATCTTTTTTGTTTGTTTTATATATCACTACAGGGAAAACAATAATATTATCTAGGTATGGATGATGAATACACAACAATAATGAATTCAGAAAATCATATGTTTGAAGGAGTAAAGGTAAGCGAATGCTGTTGCAATTTATTTACATAACGATCTCAACAGTAAACAAACTAAAATTCATTAAAATTACGACACCTGGGGTTTGTTCTTTAACGTTATTAACAAAATTAATAGAAAACTAAGTGAACATTTAAATTTTCTCATTTAAACAAAAGAGTTACCGAAACGTAATTTATTTATTTTACAATTACTAGACAAAGATTTAAAAATAAGTTTCATGTTTTTTTTTGTTAAACTGGTAATAGTAACCTCTAGCGTTGAAATGAAGAACGATATGTATTCAAAGTTCTAGTTTAAATTTTTAAAAGTTTTAATGATTTTCTTTTTATTTTAAACTTCAGTGTTAATAGTTTGTGTAGATATGAAAGTTTATTCAAATTAAAAGTTTTTTATGTTTTTCAGTTCTACTATGAACGAAGAGTTAGTTTCTGTTTGAAAAAAAAAAAAACGAATATAAATATCTTTGTTAATCGGTTTGTCACCATCAGTTTTGCTATTTCATTGCAGTGTGCTGATAATTAGATTTATTTTCACTTTAAATTCAGTTTCTTGTAACGACATTTCCCTAATAACTAACTTCTTTGTGTCGAATGCGGCAACATTTATACAATATCAGAATTAATTGAACTTTCTGGTATGAAATGTAATGTTTAATTAATTTTAATCTTAGTTATATTATGTGATTGAGTATATTTAATGAAAACTTTGTTGTATTACAAAACAATCTGACACTGTAACCAAACAAATGGGACAAGCATATAAATTATTACTCTGGACAATAAAACGACATCTGGCGTTTACAAACAATAAATTTCAATTCAAACACAAAAATAAAATATCACATTAAAACTTTTTTCGTTTCACTGTAACAAGTTGACATCTTTCTTTTAATTTTCATTTCTTATATTATAACAATCATCCAGCAAAACTTATATACCAAAACCAAAAACAAAAAAAAAGGAAAACCACAAAAGAAATCATTTGGGAAATGAATTGGAAGAATTTTCTTACTTCTTCTCTAGATTGCCTTTTTTTCTCTCATTTTTTCTTGTTTTCTTTTGGATTTTCTTAACGGAATTTTTTTTTTTAATTATATTCAAAGTAAATTTTAATGAAAAATAATTTAGGATAAAAATTGTTGAAAATTTTTAATTCAAAGTTTAGTGTTTTTGATCTGAGCTTTTGGTAAGTTTTAGAAGTTCTAACATTTTTATTCAAAGAAAAATAATTAAACGAATTTCATTTAATATTGAAGAATTGTGTTGTGTGTATGGATATATATATGTATTTCAGTTTTTGATGTTTAGGGTTGAACTAGTTGTGATGAAATAATAAAAATTTCATTGTTTTGGGAATTTTACTGAAACTGAATGAATAAATAATAAACTTTTACTTTTACTGAATGTATTCTTTCATTTTAATTATTTTGGGAATATATAAATATATATTATTATTAAGAATGAACTGATATTGACTTGAACCAAATCGAAAATTTTTCTATTGTATCTATTAGTATTGGAGCAAGATTTCCTATATGAATTGAGTGAATGAATTGATTTGAACTGCCAGTGAACCACGGCATGCCTTTGGGGACACCGTAAGCAAGGTTATGATCAATCATAGCAAAGTGTACATCGCCTCAAAGAAATTCTTAGACTCCCTACTGAGTTCTGATCAGCTCAGCGAGTGAAAAATGTAACTAATGGGGTTGGTAGGAGAACAAGAACTCGAGGGCATTAAACCACCTCAAACCACCGCAAACGTAAAAGAAGTAAGTTGCGTTCTAATTAGCCTACTACAGGTCAGCAATGGCCTGGCTAATATGATCCGACAGCATGCTCACTATATTGTGTTCACTCAGAATGCAATAAAGTAAAAAGTTTATCGAACAACAAAAACATACAACTAATCTTAGAACAGAAAAGTATATCAGTAGACCCAGAATAGCGGTCCTTATCGCTTTTTGAAGCATTTAAAGGTATTTCCACTATTTAAATTACTATCAGTTGTGCATATTGAGATCTAACAGCTTTGCAGATTGAAATATATCTCTTCTCTAAAGCAGAATTCGCAAGTGCATGCATTGCGTCCTTTCTAGGAGATGAGGAGCATATACTATCTGGTAAAGTAAGCAATCTTATTTGGCAGTGCAGCAAAAATTTCATATTAGCGTGCCATGTGGTCCGTGTGGCTTAGTAGCAAAATCGACACAAATTGTGAATCTTTCCTCCAATACTTATATACTAACAACACCTTTAAAACCTAAAAAGACAGCAAACCCACCATTAGTAACAATCACGAGCGATATTCTGCACCTTACGCTGAGCAGCAATATCACCAAAAGTTTTATCAACAACTATAATGTTTCGACGGAGGCTTCTATAACGGACAATGCATACAAATGCTTCAACATAGAACAGCAACCGGCGAGTACTTCCCACTTTAAGAACCCAAGCAAGAACGATTGGAACATCTGCAGGATAATATAAACGTGTGTAGTAGTATCAACTCCACAATGGGGTTGACTATGCGGCAAACAACCTGCCGAAAGTAGTCATTGAGCACACTACCTGAACTGTCCAATTACTAAATCTAAAAGACCCAGAGGTGTGCCTTGGTGGATGACAACATGAAGAGAAAGAAGAGTAAAGTCCTCAAACTTTTAACAGAGCCAAAAGGACAAACAACGAACGGAACACCAATTGGCTACTATCAACTACAGTAGGAGGGAGCTATGTGGCACGGTATAGCGGCTTCAAATTGACTTCTAAAAATACATCCGTTTGGTGAAACAAATTCTCTGCGTCAATCTGCAGACGGGACCCGCAGACAACTACAACATCCTAACAACAACATCAGGGCTCGAACTAGCTAATCGAACGCAGGGAGAAATAAGTTTCTTCATGAGCTGATATGTAGATTATTAAGTTATGCCGTTATACCAAGGCTCTTTAGTGCTGTATACAAGTCTCCTAACCATTGTACTCATTGTAATGAACACCGATCCTGTTAATGATGTCACCAACAGGAAGCAATAAAGAGGACTGCGTGCTAAGCGAGGTTTTATTCCGGCGAGCTTCAGCCATGTGTGTTCGAGAAGCAATTTCCCCAGTTCAGTACAAATAATCAGACATGCACACATTTGAAACTGTGTAAACGGATTTAAATAATCCAAACAAATAGAAAGGACTCTGACAACTCAAAAAAGAAACCAACATCTGATACAGGCGGATATGGCTCAAACCAAAGGGTATTTTGAATTGAGAAAATATCCGCTGTATCTGAAAAATAAATCGAAGGACAACTGTGAGGTGGTAGTCACTTGCTCCAGTCTTAAGCTCTCGGCCTGTGTCGTTGTTTTCCTCGTTGTTCCTTTGATATAATCGGAAATTGAGTTAAACACAAAATTAATGGGGACAGCCATTTGAAATCCCAAACAACGCAATGGACGGAAGTTAGAAAGGAATCCCAGGACCTCCAGTTTCCTCCCTCGAGAAAGCAGGATGGCTTCAGAATTTCGTTTCATGGCGCCCAACGTGGGGCTTGAACCCACGACCCTGAGATTAAGAGTCTCATATAAATACCCGATCGTGGAGTTGATGTGGAATTACCTTGTGCATTAACCTGCATAATGTTTGAGCGGCATTACATAATCTGAATGGCATTACAGTAAACTTGTATAATTGTCGTCCTGGTACGATGAAACAGTTTTGTCTCGAGAGGCGGGATCAAGTGGAACTTGCCAAAAGGCATCTTTTAGATCGATGCTTGAAATAAATTGCGTTTCCCCTAGTCGGCTTAGTAAGCTGTCGATGATTGGTAAAGGATAAGCGTCTTAGTAACCTCATTCAGCTTTCTTGCATCTAGACAAAGCCGATTTTCACCATTAGCCTTTCGCACGACAACCATCGGGGAACTCCAAGAGCTGTTTTTTTCCTCAACTACTCAAAGTTCAATCATGCGATCCAGCTCTTTATACATTTCTTTCTGAACAGCTGGGGAAACAGCATAGTAACGTTGTTTTACTGGATTGGCTTCACCGGTATCAATAATATGAGTAACCAAAGACGTACGTTGATATTCATTACATTTCTGGACAGCATTCATGCGCCAGTACAAGTGCTGACAACCTCTCTGGTATTCAAGAGGCCGTCCTTCATCATCTGCACACCGCTTATCATAAAACCTCTCATCGGTACAATTTGCGGAGCAAGACTCGCATTCTTCACCCTCAACAAAGCGTTTACGTTCGAAACTTTGTCCAGAGTGATGCGACCCGTAACTTTAACGTTAAGCTCACACCAAAATTCATTCCCGCAAAACTTACTCGACCTGTTGGGACCGTGGCATTTGACTAAAAAGTAAGATTGGCTCCGTAATAAATTTCCGTTTTAAATTTGTTTTAACATCATAACACACTTACCGCCATACAAAGCTCGATTTCAGTTATAATATTTCTAATAAATTCAAAACTCCTCCAACGTTTAGGATGTCCGCAACACGGGTTGTCGTGGCATTGGTATTTGTAACCCTCATAACCTACTCCCAAGCGTGTCCAATAATCGTGGGTGTCCATGGGGACATCATCATTCGCAACATGATGTCCGACGACAGATGCAACATAACTGTCAACACTGTGTTTGTGACTACGGTCGACCGTGATCAGGTCATTAAAGGTTTGTTTATAGGACTTATCGAATATAAGTGCAAAGGTTGTGAAGGGGATGCCATCTCAAAATACTAATGCCATGGATGCTTAGCATGTTTCAAAGACGAAACGGTACATCGGTGCTTCTCTCACTCGCTAAGCCTTGCGCTGGTAATAATGATTATCCTAATTCTCAACATTTTTTTTTCTCACATACTGGACGTTCAATCGTTATCTTGGGGGAATGGAAAGGAAGGTCCAGGATTGTCTGCGTGAACGGAAAACTTTAGACAAGGCTGAGCGACATAAGCGGTTGATTTCTATGGATCTAAAGAAAACTTTGCCGATACCATCAAGGAAGTTATCATCAAGGTTGCAAACCACTCTGTAAGCTTTTCCATCCTACGCATAACTGTCCTTTTCCGGACCACCCAATGCCAACTGGACCAATACCAGTGCAACTTAGTCCTAATAATTCTAGTCTTAAGCCCGGCTTGAGATTCTCTCAGGGTGTGGGACGTTCCCACGATTTGTGACGAAGGAGATGCCAAACACAACCTTTTCGTGCTCATTTCTTCACTTTTAATTTTCTCCGTCTCAAGGTGCCCGACTCCAGATTTGAATCCACAATTTTTTTATGTCTCATGACATTAGACCCATCTCTCAGAACCAAGTTTCAGTTTGCTAATAATTCAAAAAGCCATTAATTCAAAGTACAACCACTCCCATGTTTCAGTTTTGCAATCTTGCAAAACATTTTTATTAAATTACATTAAATTTAAACGGTCTGAAAATTCTTCAATTTCGTTGTTTTCACATAAAAACTAAAACTCAGTTTTGATGTTTGTTTTTGCTAAATTCTATGTTTTGTTGAAACTTGATAAATTCTTTATTGTTAGAAATCCTAACTTTCTCACAGTTTTTTTTTGTGGATCTCTGGAATTACTATCATTTTCTTTGTTTTTTTATCGTTACGATTACATATCGTTATATCGATACAATTGGGGACTAGTTTTGGACGACGGCCGTTAACAACGCTGGCAAATAATTTCTTTTGTTTACTTAACATTCACTAAATAATCATTTATTATTAATGGAAAAATTCCAACCGAATTAAATTTTATTGAAATAAATTTATGAAACGACCATTAAAAAAATTAACTACAACCTTTTAGTCTTGAGACCATACACTGAACTGAAGTAAAAATTACAAAATCATGAATCAACAACATATCAAAAATGAGACGAAAATCGATAAAAACAAAGTCATTGCAAACTGGGTTCAGAAAGGTATAGTTAACAAAACGATAAGTTGTATTAATCACGTTGATTCATGCAAAAGAAAGTTTTTCGGATAGATGAATTTTTTTTTCGGGGACTACAGGCTCGTAACATCATTCCGTTCTGTTGGTGAGGTTTAGCTGCAGACCGGGGTGTGGTAAGTCATTAACGATCTAAAAAAAATCTTCAAACCATTAGGTCTAAATTTGTGGCTCCTATCTTGCCTTAACCTTGACAAGAAATCCAAACAATCTTAGTTCTGTTAACAGTGTGTCGTCCCAGAAAGCTAGCTCCGATGCCAAAGCCTCCTCTAATGGTGGCCGTCTTAATTCCTTCCAAATCATACCATGTTTACCCAAGGTTAGCCGTTTTGATCACGTTGACTCGATCCTGATCAAATCTCTTCATTACTTTTGCCAATTATTTTTCTTCCACCCAAAGCTATTCTTCTTTTAGCATCTAATAGCTTCTAACTATTCTTAGAACCGACAAAGGAAAGATTAATGTTGTTATGCTTTCTTCATCTTACCCGGAAAAATCTACTTGCTTCTTTCAGACACCACTATAGTACTTATCGTTCATCAAAACCAACAGCACCTTTGGTGACTCCGTTTCCGTTATTACAAAATTTGCTTACTCCCAAACCGTTCTTATTCCGCTTGCGATCCGGTGCCTAGGTTCTTACACAACACTTTTTATGAAAAAAAAATCTACGGTGTTGCAAAAATACTTAAGAAAAATTTATCTTAACTCAGTCCTCCTACAGATCTACGATGTCTCCTATTTTAACAAAAAAAAATTCGAAATGATTCCGCGTCTTCACGGTAGAATCAGATTAGTTTCTTAGACATCAGCATCATTATGGTAACTATGTTCGGACCATTTCCATTGACTGTTGCCTTAAGCCTATTTCATGCAACCGAATTCTAATCTTTCTATCCGGACAGCTCTTCAATACCAAATTCAACATCGGTTATTACATTACCAAATACTTTGTGCCACATCCAAACAAATCCATAAACAGCTAAACTGGTCGTTAAAAATTAAATTTTCTGAGACGCCCCTAAAAACATTCTTTTTGGACAAAAAACCACGAGGGCATTATTTTTTTTTTAAATCAAAAAAACACGTGCCGCAAAATCATCGAAGTTAATTTTTTGAAAAAATCGTTAATATCTCATAAAATGTGCAGATTTAAAAACACGTAATCAGTTTTGAAGGAAATTTAATTCTCTACAAAAAATTCCAAGTAATTTTTTTTCTAAAACCTATATTTCTGATGATATTTTGAAATAAAACTTCAAATTCTTCGAAACTCGTAAAAACAAATGATGAAAATTTGGACGAAAAAGTGCGAAACGATATGACATAATAATAAAAAACAGCGGTTGAAATAGTATATAAGTAATAGTTTAAGCAAAAATTGTAATAATAATTTAAGAACTGAGGATGACGTAAGTCGAAATCGATATTCTATGAAATAAAAAATAAAATCCAAATTGTTACTATAAGGAAGTTTATATTATTATTAATAAAATAAAATTAAAAATAAACAGTAAAAAGTATATTTTTAAATATTGCATTTTAATTCAAAAGTGACAAAAGCACACAAACAGTGAATAATATGGAAAACCATAATGACACATATAAAAAAGCGGCTACATTTAATAACTTGAAAACGATGAAAGACAAATGATGCATTACAACAACAACATCAACCTTCTTTCTGTTCTTCTATCAAACACACATTCATTTCGTTTACTGTTACCATATAAAATCGCTATAAAGCTTGTGTTGACTTGTTTAATTGTTTCAATAAAAACCAATTTTTCATTTGCGAGAATTTTTACATGGACATTCGATGGTTGTCTAAGAAGTTGTTCAGTTTAGTTATAATCCTATTTCTATATTTCTACATTTAAGATTATTCAATTATTTATCACCATTGTTAAACTAAATTTCAATCTAATTTTACGAGAGAAAATATTACGAGACTAAAGCCTCTGCCAAAAACTTAATGTTCAAACCAATAAAGCTTTTATTCGTTTTATTTTGCTATTTTAAAAGCTGAAAACTTTTATTATTGTATAAATATTAAGTGGCTTTTAGCTTCATGTTTTTGAACATAAATTAAATGTCAGCTTTTTTCTACTGAATATGAAAAATTTATATATTGTTGAACGAATTTAAGAGCTTAACTATATAAATCAACTAAAATCCACTAATAAAAACTTGACAAATCAATTTCATACAAAATTTTCAAAAGTTGGGATAGTGAAGATGAAATTACTTGAAATATAAATGTCATATTTAAAAAACAAAGAAAACTATTGATCAGGCCGACAATGGAAGCTCCTAGTCATATGTGTGTTGTGGTCTACAGAATTTTATTAAATATTTTGTTTTTTACATTTTTTTTACATCACAAAAACAACTGTATGAACTAAAAATAATACTACAACCTTAACTAATTTTATTTTTCGGAAGTTCCAATTACAAAATTGTCGAATATTCAGAGCATAAATGTACAAGTGGTGGGGACGTCCCAGACCCTGGCAAAGTTTTAAGAAAAGGTGAAAATCGAATGTTCAAATTATTTTTCGAAGCCTTGTGTAGTTTATCATTGGGATATCATAGTAACGATAAATTTCGTAAACATTTTAACAGAAAACTACGATCTCGGCATCGACTGTAACAAATTGTAACAAGTTCGCGAATTAAAACCCTGAACTTAAATTTTGTTTTTAATCAAAGTCGTCATGAGTTACAGGTTGTACTGTTAAATTTCATATTTTAGCCTGGAAAATTAAGGAAAAGTGAGTTGCTCCAAGAAAAAAGTTGCTGTATAACAAACTTGGGAAAGGACTTTCAGAAAATGTAACCCTTTTCTTTTGACAACGTGTTTGGGTAAAATAAAATATCCTGAATAGCACACGTAGTTAGTAGATTGTATGAATAGATCAAGACACGGGGGAAGTGAGTATGAAATCATCTGGAAAATGTGGCATACACAGCGTTTATGGTGCATTAAACAGCGCAAGGTTTTTGTGTTCAGAATATTATGTTTCACATACGTGATTTTCCAATTTGCGAATGTTCTATTATTCAAATAAAAAAACTTTAACGAAATCAACATTTCTTCCACAACAGAACTGGAGCAACAAAAGTTACATTTCATATAAAAAAAAACATGAAAGCGTTTTTTTCCAACTTTCCTCACAACAAAGAACGAAACAAAAAATTCAATTGTAAAAATTTGAAAAAAACGAAAGAAAATATTTCATACGAGCCTTTTTTATTTTTTTTTTCCAGAATTACATAAAAAAAAAGTTTGACTATATCATTTTCCAATCATAATAGAATTTTCTATAACTTTTCTTTTTTTTTTTTTTCGTTAACATAAGCATTAAAGTTTCAATTTTCTTTTTTGAGTTATTATTGCTATGAAATTATTTGTTCTGATGATATGGAATTTTGGGTGGATTATGTTTTGTTTTGTGGTGGCAACGTAATAAAATAAAAAGTTGTGCTTTTCTCAACAATAATTGAACTTTTTTATTGTTAAAAATTGATTATTTTACTAAGAAATGTGTGGTAAGGATTTTTATTGTATTTACATTTTCTTGTATTTATTTGTTGAAAGTGTGTTAACTGGAATCGTGTTTACCAAGTCGTACTTGAATTAGAAAGATTCAAGTTTCTTAAGCGAAACTGAAATAGTCATAATTATACCGGTTTTCAAACCGTCAACCATATATGGTAATCTCTATATGCCCCGAACTAAATTTCTAGCTTACGAACTATTTCATACTAATTTCTGTATCTAATCTCACTGTGAATTATGCTATCAAACATACCATGCCTAGAACCAGAAAAACGAGAATTTAAGTAAAAGGCATCTTTACTAAGTTTTATTGATTTATAAATTGTTTTTAATGTTTGTTCTACGGGTGTGACAAACCCGTGTACTCCAGTCCCTGCTACTGACAAATGAGTTAACTTCCGACGAAGATGAACAGCTGCAGGATGCGATCGTCGTTTTCTAAAATAGGGTTAGGTCAAACGCATGTGCTTGAACTCATAACTGATGTTCGCGATGCTGTCTCCATCAATCAAAGACATTATCGCATATTACCAGCAATAAAGAAAATTATGGGAGATGAGCTTGGTCTAGGGTTTCCACGGTTTTAAATATCGATATGGAAAACCGGTATTGAAGTAAATTTTTACAATACCGAACCGTATCACAATACCGGTTTTGTACGGTTTTCAAAATTTTAATGTTCAGAAGTTAATACAGATGGCAATCTGCAAATCTTACACATTCTAAAACAAAAAACCAGAGAGTTGCATAACTTTTGGCGATTAAGCAACACTCTTCTTTTTGTGTTCGAAGTTCGTAAATGAAAGAGAAAAAAATAAAAATAAAATTTTTAATAACATACTTTTAATGAAAACGAACTAAAAACTAAAAAATAAATTTTGGATTAACACAGCAAGAAACAAAGGTTATTTTCAAACGTAAAATCTTTTATTAATACCTATGTTTGCTTACAAACTGTAATAAGGAAATAAATATTTAAATATCTTTTTAAAGCCTACGGCTCGCGCTGTAAATTTCGCCTCCGATCACAAAAGATTCACTTTCCGCTTTAAATATGCAATATACTATTGTAAAATGTTTACATTGAGTTTTCTAATGTTTTAGCCAAATTTTTAAGATGTTTTATACAAATACCGCGCAATACCGGTAGATACCGGTATTGAAAAATTTTGAATACCGAGAACCGGTATTAGAATTTTCCGGTATTTTGGAAACTCTAGCTTGGTCGTATGCTGGCGCTGGGTGGCATCGAAGAAAGTGCCACTTCTTGGAGTTCCCAAGTTATAGATCAGTTCGATTTTGATTTGTAAATGAAAAATCTAATTAAAATTTATTTAGTACGCGTTTGATACAAAATCAAATAAATCGAATATCAGTTCGTGATTTTATTAGTTTTCGGAGTTTTAATTTGGAATTAAAAATAAATTCGATCGGAAGTCGTGATTCAATATAGATTTCAAAAAAATAGATCTGGCCGTGCTTAAAAATTTATAAATTATAATTAAAATTTTTTATTTTGAATCGTAAATTACAAAATTCAACAAAAAAATTCAATTTTGATTTGTAATATTTTGAACTATCAAACTATAAGATTTAGTAGTTTCCTAATTTAGGTGAATAATATTAACAGTTTTTATTTTGAATATTGAGATTAAGCAAAGTTATTTTAGTGAAAACGTGGCTTTTAAAATAAAGTAAAAGGAAAAATAAAACAAAAAAATTAAGGTCACAAAAAATTGTCAGTCACATGAAAATATTATTCAGAAGTTTATATTACTTACAATATTGTTGGTTAAAGTTTATATTACAAAAATAATAGAAAAAAAATAAAAGGAATTAAAGAATAAAAAAAATACTAAAGCAGAAAAAAAAATATGTTATGCAAAAGTTTATGTTACCGTTGAACCTACTGTTTTTCTAAACATCTTATTTTGTGAGCAGTCTATTGGGATGCCTCTTATATACGATATTTGTTTCTTTGAATATTGAACACCAAGAGCATTTTATATGAATACAGGGAACTATGGAACGAAAAAGGGAGGCTAAAGTTAACGTGTGAGACCGACGAATTAAGCAAGTTCACCATCCAACAATTATAAGCTAAGTTTTTTTTTATTTTAATATTAATAGTTCACCTTTATTTTATTTTAAAATTCTTTGAATTTTCGTATTTGAATTATTCTTGACCATTTTGGGCTTATAGGTTTTTTTTGTGGTACATTAGACATTTTTCAGGGGCTAGTCCATATCAATATTTAATTCAAATTGTTATATCCTTGGCATAACGGCACCGCTGTACCGTTATAATGCGTACCTGACCGAAGACCATACTCCGTGGGACGTTCATCTTAGCGAAATTGCTTGTTATCTTCGACTTTCTATACATCAAATTTGCGGTTGTTCTGCCTATTACGTCTTTTTTGGTCTACTCGTGATCACTCATGGTACGTTGTACTCTTTACTTTGACGCTTAAATTGTCTGAACGAGAGTGGAAAAACCATAATCGTCCAGATCAATTATCCAGGATTCACTCCCGAATTAAAGAGCTGACCGCTGTAGCCTTTGTGCAAAACGCATCCCGCCACAATTTGCGTGACCGGAAACGTGCTTTTGTCGCAAAACTTTGTTTTGAGCGGTTCCAGAAAGTAGGGAAGTTCAAAATTGGCTCCAAAATCGTGACGGCCAAAGTCATCAGGTTAGTTGAAGGGACTGGGGGACGATATTTCCCAACGTCGCGAAATATACGTTCAGTAGAGCCTAAGAGTCGTTATCTCAAGGTTTGGATTCGAGCCCGGTTCTCATTTCAATTTTTGTTTTTTATGATTCTCATGACGAATGTAGTCGGCCAGACTTTCTCCTTTCGTCCTATCCTATACTGGGCAAGATATTCTGTGTCAGTCGTAATTCCATTTCCCGTTCTCTTCACCTATAGTAATATACTATAGCGTTATTCGACAAAAGAAAATTTCAACCCACTTGTTTGCAAAAACACAATTATTTAAGATATGTCGAAGTGCATCTGACGCTTCCGGGAAGCCCGTATTAAATTTTTTTCGTGGCGTCAAAATTTTTTAAATCTGTTTTTTCTATATGGACCTAGATAGTTCGTTTTTAAATTCTGGAGAGTGAAGATTAAGTTGGTATACGAGCTAGTTTTGGTGTTATTGAGTAGTGTCAAAGAAAACAAAATTCAAAATAAGTTTTTTTTCTTCTTGATGGAAAGTGGTTTTTTTTCTTAAAAAAAAACAAATAAAATTCGAGGAAATGATATAATCTATAAGAAAATATATGGTAATAATTATGCTAATAAATTATATTTGAATTGTTAAGTGTATGAATAAAATTTCCAAAATCTAAATTATAATGAGGTATACTATTTTGAAAAAAAAATCTCACTGCCACCCAAAAGCTTTAAATGTGTCAGTCTTGCATCTTTCCTTTTAAAAACGTTAATCTTCATGAAAACATTGACTCGAGCAAGCTGTCAAAATCTAAGCATAAGGACAGTAAATGTAGATTCAGGAAGGTGCGTTCAACAATATGAGAAGTATCATAGTTTAAAGTGGATGATTCCTTGGTAGCATTAATCAAACGTAATCAAGGAGCATACACCTCTGTTAAATTATTAAAAACAAGATTATACTTTGTAAACTGTAGATTGGCGATGAAAAGTTTAGCCTGCGTAGAAGAATGTCTGTATCTGGTAAATTCATATTACCTTTACGTTTCTACATTCATCTATTAAGTATTAACCCTTTCATCGTATTTCAATTCGACTCAAACAAGTTTAATATTGATCCTAAGACTCACTAATCCTTTTATAATTGACTTTTATCCTCTGTAACTCCCTAATCTTATTTTAATTGAATTCCAAGTTTATTTCCGATCCAAAACTTTTCTTCAAGTCTAATCTTTCTAAATTTATTTTGTTAAATTTTTGTGCAAATATCAAATTAATTTCTCTGTTTTTGCTTTTCATTGTTTATGCCTTGAAACTTAATAGAAAAATTAAATTACTTAAGTTTTTCTTCATTTTGTTATTTTTATAGAGCTGACTGTTGATTGTTTTTATTCAATAAAATAAGTGTAATTGCAAATAGATTCTAGAAGTTGTTCTATACGTGGCATACATATTTTGCAATAAATTAGCTGATACCCTTTCTTTTACCACTGAGTCGTGAATGGTTTAAAATGCTGAGACCACCTTTTCTAACATACATCATTACATAATCTCACAAACAAAAAACAAATTTACTGATTACGATCCATGAAATCATAGCACACAAATTCTAAAAATCAATTTGATTAACTTATTCCAAATGAGTGAACAACAAAACCAACCATAAGAAAACATAAAATCGATGAACGGAAAATTTTATTCCTATTCGTAGAAGATCAATGAAATTTTATCATTTCACAAAAAAAAATACGAAAATCGTTTATAAATCTAAACCAATATTTAAACATAAAGAAAATTTACAAAATTTATTTTATTTCTTCCAATTTTCTTACATGGAAAATAATTTTAAACTAAAACCAAAATCCAAAAAAAAAGCTTATACGGAAAAATTCTTCAAATAAAAACAAAATTTGTATTTTTTTTTTTGATTTTATTCAGAAAAAGGAAAATGATAACTCACTTGGGAAAATTTAAACAATAAATTTGATTCAATTTTATTTCTTTGAGCATTCCATTTTTATCATGTACCCAGTTTTCCAGACATTTTATTTGAAATTAAAAAAAAAATTGCTAAAATTGAAATTAAAGAACAAACAAAAAATTTTTATTTTATTTTATTGTGGAAAAACAAAACGAGAAAAGAAAATGGAAAATGTAAATAAATCTAAAATGTGAAAATATTCTTGTTGGTAAGAATGTTTCGTTTTTTTTTTGGTTGGCGAAGATTATGAACAAATGTTGTGGCGTTTGCATGTTAATGGTGGAAAGTGTTGAGTTAGATGTATTTGCTTGTTGATGTTTTATATTTATTTTTATGATTTTCTTGGAAAAATGTTTTCATTGTGATTTCAACTTATATGAAGTTAGGTTTCCAAAAATTATTCGGATGGTTAACGCTTCTGTGTATGCGATGAAAAGCGATGCTGGTATCATTATAGTAACATATCGGTAACTTGCAATTTTAGTAGCATGATAGTTACATAATAGTAGCACAATGGTATTTTTATCGTATAGGTAGCACAAGCAGTCGCATAATGGTACCATAATGTTGTGCGATCGTGTGAAAAAAATTAGAGTAGCATAATCGGTAGCACAATAGTAGCATAATGGTAAAAAATATTGTCAGCACAACACAGTAGAACAACAGTCACATATCGGCAGGACAACAACAATCACACAACAGAGTAGCACATTAGTCGCATATATCGTTAAGACAACAACGGTCGCACAGCAGAGTGGCACAAATCGATAAAACAACAACGGCTTGCAACCTTCTTCGCTGATTGATATTTCGAAAACTCTAAATAATTGTTATTTCTTTGTTACTATAGTTACATTTTCATTATTATTGGAATAAATTTTAAATGTTTGGGCAAAATCTCCTATATTCTTCATAGCCCAATTACTAGACGTCATATTGAAAAAAAACAATGAACATTGTCATATGAAAAAAATTGGATTAGTGTTTTTGACTAAATATTTTTGAATTTTTTTTATTTGGAGTTTTATTTTATTTTTAGTTAAACATTTCTTGAATTTTTTTATATTGAGTTTTAATTTCAAAATGACGCTACAAGTTCACGATTTTTTCTGTGCTAAAAAATGAATCAGGCTTATATATAGAGGGAGGGGGTAATATTCATAAATAATTTATAGTAAATAATCATTTCAGATGGACGAATGGTTAAAGTTGCTGCCTTATAAACAGAGGTTTGGGGTTCGAATTCGGCTTAAGTCCAAAAAATAATAATAATAGCATTTTATCTTTACAAGGACCCCATAAAAACGCTGTTATCATTAGTCAATTATTAACTACACACCCCGTGCATATCCCTGAATTGCAAAAAAGCTTAATTTTTTTTCTTTATTTCTTTTGGATATACATATATGTATATCGGCAGCATATTGGAACCACAACCATCGCTATGCGGCCTCGTCTTGGTAGGACAAAACGGTAGCACAATAATAGCATAGCAGTAGAACAACAGCGGTCGCATATTAGGGTACCGGTAGGTTAGAGTATCATGTGGTAGTATAATAACGGTAGCACAACGTTCGAATATCAGTAGCATAAGCCCCAGATTTTTGCGGTGTGCTTGCTGGGTGCCGGCAGAAGTAAGAACTTGAATACAACAAAATCTTCACCTACTTTACTACACTTCCACACTGTTATTAACTGAGAAAAACATCAAATACAATGAAAAAGCAAAATATGAATCAAGATAACGAGAATAAATTTATTTATAAAATATTATCATTAATATCAAGAATACTTAGGTTATTCATACTACCAAATGCGTTTTATTTATCAAAAAGTATAAAGAAAAATACACACATCAAATATGTAAGACAAAACAATTTTTTTATGTTACTTAAAAATACAACAAAATCTTTACTTATAATATAATATCACACAACACTTAAACCGAATAAAAAAATCAAATTCAATAAAAAAGACAAAAAAACGATTTATAAATCAAGAAAATGAGAAAAAGAATTAAGAAAATAACAAATGATTACAATTTATCTCATTCTCTTTTAATCTATATTTTATATTTAATATTTATTTAGCGTGACGATGAATCGAATATATAAATTTTTCCCCATACAAAATCACACAACGCGCCTAAAAAAGTTTTCACTTTAAAAATGGTACAACAATCACCAACAGAAAATAGAAAAAAATGAAAAAAGAAAACAACAACAAAAAGTATAAAAAAACAGAATAGCCACAAATGACAAAGCATTTCTTTTAAAAACTGAATAAAATAATGAGATGTCGTAAAAATCTTCTGAATTTTACTTTGCATTGACGTCACACTGTGCTAAAAGCCAATAGCAATAACCTCAAAAACGACACTATCGATAAATTTAAATACCGTAAACTGTCCGCAGCCTTAAACTGTGTTTAAATCCATCTTTTGTAATGAAGATGTCGACTCATATTGAAAGCAACATACTCAAATAGTGGTTTTTATTTTCTTTATTTTATTTCAAATCATGGAAAAAAATGATGGAAAAACCAATATTTTATTATTTTAGCACTACCTGCCAAAACAATAATTAATTTTCTTGTTATTATCGAAATGATAATAATTTGAATGAAACGGAAAAAGACAGTAGCAATAACTTTAAGAAACTGCATTATCGTTCAATTTAAAATTCGTAAAAAGAAATTTTTATGATATTTATGAATTCATGGTATTTAATAAAAATTAAAAAAACAATAAAAAATATCTTTCTCTAGAGAATTGAGGTCTCGACAATGCGCCTAAAGAAGTTTTCACTTCAGAAATACATAAACCAAAGGATGTCTTCCACTTGCGTGTAAATTTTAATTTAAGTCAATAATTTTTTTTGGAATTTTTGGTGTTTTGTTTTTTATTTAATATTTATATTCCTGTGTTATTATTCGCCAACAAAAACTAATTAATGCCAAGTTTCAAAAAATGTTCCTTATATATGTTTTCGTTGTCGCTAATTCCATCTCCCTTTTTATATTTACTATTTTGGCCGATTCTTTTTTCCCCGGCCGAGAATGTAATCAACGTTAAACAACAGGTGGCCCTGCTATCTTCAAAAATATCTTATTTGACAGGGTGATCAAGCATACTCCCCGTCTTGAACTGTCAAGTTCAACTCATTTAGATTATTTAGTTTGTTTGTAGTTAGCATAATAACAGAATAGCAAATATAACAAAATAGCAGAATGGCTAGATAACGATATAGCAGAATAACAGAATAACAGAATAGCAAAATAACAGAATAGTAGGATAGCAGGATGCCAGAATACCAGAAACGCTATACGACACAAAAACAGAATAGCAGTATAGCACATTAGCAGGATAGCAGAATAACAGAATTGCAGAAAAGCAGGCTAACAGAATATCAGGATAGCAAAATTGAATGTCACTAACGCTGCAGCCCTCGCAATCATATTAATCGGCGGTGACTGCTCCCAAATGCAAGAGTTTACTGCAGTGCTAGAAATTCCGTGCGTTGGACCAGTTAAATATGATTTCATTCAAAAACATCGTCCTTTCTTCTCTTACCATTCACGAAACCTATATTAAGAAATAAAAGTTTTTGAAATCTTTCCAGTAGTTTTCTAGTGTTCGTCGACTGTGACAGAGCAGAAAGACGGAGATTTTGTTTTGCTTTTGGAGTTCTAAAATTGTTATGTTAAAACGAAAAAGTTAGGGTCTTTCAGATCTAAGTAATAAAAATATGAAGGAGCCGAAATCTCAAGGATTTGAGATATCAAGACTTCGGTTTGTGTTAGGGATTTTTATATAATTTTCGGCATATATGAAGACATTGTTTTTAGTTTTGGACCAGTGATGTATCTTAAACATAAAACTTTTTCTAAAAGTACAAGTATTTTATCTCTGTTTAGAGATTTATTACAAAAGAACCCCGAAACACCAATACGATGCCGGAAAATTATAACAGTCATAAATTAACATAATTGAGTGAAAAGAAGATACACTCTGCAAACTACTCAAAAACCTCTCCATTTAGCGTTTAGTAGTTTTAACTTTTCGAAATCAAACAACCCATTATCTACCAATTTCATGTTCAATTACATTTCATGTCATACAAATAATTATTTTATTTTTTTTCACAGAGGGGCACTGATTGAATTGATTTCAAAAATTTATAACAAAATCAAAAATTCAAACATTTTTCAAAATTCTAAAAATATTTTAAAAATTATAATAAAGTCAAGAATTTAATTTGTTTTTTCAAAATTCTATATATATTGCAAAAATTATAAAAAAATCAAAAACGCTTTTTTCGAAATTCCAAAAATTAAATAAAATCAAAAATTTAAATTTTTTGAAAATTCTAAAAAATATTCCAAAAATTGTTACAAAATCCAAAATTGAAATTTCAAAACTCCAAAAATATTTCAAAAAATACACAACATACATGCACAACATATAACTTATTTTCTGTTCCTGTTATTCGGAAGTCGTGGAATCTGGAATCAGACAAACAATTACTCAAGAAATATCTCCCTAATAATTATAACTTTTGTAAAAAAACGACATTTAATCTGAAACAACTTGATATTTTCTAACTGTTCTTATAAGGTGGGATGAGTTTAAACTGGATAGAACCACATTCCATCTCCAATTTCATGTTCAATTACATTTCATGTCATACAAATAATTAATTTTATTATTTTTTTGACACACTAATATTCAAGCTCCTGGTCTCACATACCAATGCCGATCATCAAGATTTCTCCACATTCAAGGTTACTCCTCGTAATCACTTAAAATGAACGTTTTTTAAGCAAAAAATATGCAAATTTTCTTGTTTGGACACACTTAACGATTTTTATGACACACTTCATGTCAAATTTAATGTTCAAATGCATTTCATGTCATCCAAATAATTACTTATATGTTTTATATCTTTCTGAAAAACGTTTTTCGTTCGTAAACATGTCTCACTCGACGCTAGCACGTCTCGTGAACAAATGTTCACTCACGAAAAAAACAATGTTTTCATCTCTTGTTATTTTTATTCTTAAAAAATGAAAATAGTCCTTTTAAATATTACATAATATATACATTCCAATCTTATACCACGAAATTCCTTGTTTATAAAATACTTTTTACTGATTAAGTGTACTATCAATCTAAATAGCCAAACAAAGTCAATCAATTTTACCAATAGATATTGAAAAACAAAAGAATGTAAAACAAAAACTGGATTTGTTTTTTTAATTACCGTTAGTTAAATATATTTAAGATAAAATTTGATTAAAATTTAGTTAGTGAAATTTTTTTGATTGAAGCGTTTGGTTTGGTTAGTTTTTCGCCGGTTGTAGTGCATTTTTTTGTTTTTCTTTTAATTTTTCTTTGATTATGGAAATATAATTGTAGTTTTATAACTCAAGTAGCGATTTCGACCTATTATCACTAATCTGATTGATTAAATATTACTTAATAACTTAAGTGAAGTGAGTTTTCTTTTTAATTATTGGGGTATAAGACTACCAAGACCGTTTGGGTGAGTTTTCAATATCTTTATACATAATACATACATTTTAGTCTTGCTTTGGATTTAATTTTTTTAACTAATTTAATCTTTCACAAAATTGAATTTATGTGATCATCTTATATGACCAGACGCATAATATTTGTATAAAATTCTAGTTATGGTTTTTGGAAACCAATCACGAAATAAAAAATAATTTAATTTGAGTAGTATGTAAAAAATCCAGTTTTATAAGTAAACTTGTCAATATTTTTATCGACTTGGTGTCATCTCTGACATCTTGTAAAAAACATTTTGCAGTTTGACTACTGACTGGAGGTGGTGATATCACTGACACTGAGTGTCAGCAACTTGAGGTGTTTATATGGGTACAGCGACTTTGGAATTTCTCGGCATTTTTATTTTTAACGTATTGGGCGCTACACGATGAGCAGGTGGCTCCAAAGATCATTGGATTGGATCATTACCTGCATTATATATGTGTTCAGTTTTAATGTTTCGTCGTTTCGCCAAAAAAATCTTTGCACCTGTTGATCGGTTTCATTAATTTTACTTGATGAATCATTTCTTTAATGTCTCCACATATAGCTATTTTACGTTCACGAAACTGGAACCACACTGACATCAAATATGCTAAAACATCACGTGCCTTAAGCAACATTGAGTTTAGTGATATTCGGTGCGACTTCGCTGCAGCATTAACGACTGGTAGAATTGGAAGATAACAGCCCAGTCTGGTTTTTACTGCAATGGGTTTCTCCCATTTCGCTCTTTGACTTTCAATGGTGACACTATTTTGGCGTGTTTAGACCAACAAGTATTCGTGGCTTTTCATATTCATATGATCGTATTGGAATTTTTCTCAAATACTTATATTTTCTAGTTAGTTCGTTTATTTAGGGATTGCTCTGGGAGTACTAGTTTGTCCACTGTACGAACATTATCCCTTCCATATTTAAGTTTGTTATTTTTGAAATCTGAATATTGCACTTTTTAGAATCTTCCTCAATACGTTATTTTACATCAGTCCAGTGCTTGTACATTTCTTTTGATTTTTCTTCGCCGTATATTACAACTGGTAATATTCTAAACATTGTCGTATTATTTTCTGATTCATACACTGCTACATTCTCAAGTGTAAACTTATTAGTGTACGACTCTTTTCAATACCCTTTTCGTCATAGTCGATTGTGTGATTTGATTTTGAACATGTGCTACAAAATTTCTTTGGGGGACATTTTGACTTATGTTTATTCAGACAAACTCTGCATAGATGATATTTTTTTCTAGATTTCACTTTTTGCGGTACTGTTATCTTTGAATTTTGAACAGTTTAAGACTGGTGTACAGTTTCCATTGAAAATTACACTTGTCGCATTCTTACATTGTTCTCCGATTTTGCTTTCCGAAAAGTGTGAACTGACGACATATTTTGGTTTTAACTGCTTTTTACTTTCATAGTTTTTCCCTCATCTTTTATGGCTCTATTAACATTAGAAATGCTATTGACGCAACTGAAATTCCCTTTCTAGCCATGCTATTCAACCAATTTCCGAACACTTCTAGATCTATATTGACGACTTGCAATTGATGATCTGCCCAATCTCTCTTCATTCGTGGTGGCCATTTGTCGATTAATTCTTGTATTAAGAGCAAGTTGCTCAAACTCTGTTTCATACCCGTTAACTTTATTGTAGCACACACATATTTTACTACAATCGAGTATTCTACTATTGATTCAGTACTATTGTACTTTGGCAATACCAATAAACTTTGAACAGATTCCAATGCGTAACCTTTTAGGCATTAGATTGTCAGCGTCACTAATTTAACATATTTCGATCGTTTTTTGAAACATATTTATAAATAACGGCCATTTGTCAGGCGATCCATATGGAAAGTTGGCAAGTCTCTGCCAAGTGGCAATTGAGTGTTCCGCTATCCAATTTACTGGTAAAATCGATTTCCGCTTTCATTATTCATTGATTGTGTTGCAACTTGATTTTGATCTGCTTTTTTCATTTCAGCTCTTTTCGTTTCGAAAGGTATCTTTTTTTCGGTGTTTTGTTGTGGAAACGATGCTTGTATGATTAATATTTGGAAAATATGACGTTGTTGTAGACCGATGAATGTTACTAGTACTGGAATGTTACTACAATGTGAATACTGATAGGGATTCGTTCTTTTTAAACGGGATCATAAAAGTTAGAATTGAAAACAAACGAACATTATACTAATTACTTCTCAAACGTAGCTCTTCTTTTCAATAAACTTAAACCTCGAAAATGAAAAAAAAGTCAGTTAAGCTTAATCATTTCTTTCAACACCCAAAAAAAAAAACTTTTTGTTGAAACATAAGGATAAAAGAATAACCAAACGAATTTAACAGTAAATGAAAAATTAAATCCTTTGCTTATTTGATTTTTCCACTCCTTCGTTCTACTTTTCATTTGTTTTTCGAAACAATAAGAAAATTGAACAGAGGAAATTTTTGCCGTCTGTTTTCACAATTTATATTACAAAGTTCTATCTCTCTGCGATTTTGTATTTCATTGTGTGTCTAGACAAAAGAATTCACGATATAACGTTCAAGTTCTCATCTGATAAACTAAGACAATTGTTTATAGGTTTGGTTTTCAATATAACTGTCATGGAAAGTCATGATCAAAAAAAATTATGTTGTTTTGAAATAAAAACAAATAAAATATGTCATTTCTTTTACTTGATTAATCAATAAACTGAAAAATACAGAAAATGTCAATCAATTTTGTTCTTTTGTCACAGTAATTTTGTGCTGTTATATAAGAGACTGTTATAGAGTCAGCAAACCTCAGTTACTTTCGTCTAAAAGGCCTAGATTCATGCGAACATTGTCAAAATAATACACCCATCCTATCGCATTCCTCTACATTTTTTCTCATAACTAGTTTAATTTAAATGCAAAGCAATATGCAATGCTAAGAATTTTAGTGTCTACCAACCAACCGTCATATGTGATGAAAACACGAAAACTACTAACTGTTTTTATTTAAATTAGATGGTCAAATGTGGCGATCTTATAAGCTTTTGAACTTCACGAGCCTATCGCTGAATTGTATGTGTCCCAAAAAAACAATTTCATGCCTTTATTAACGATTTAATGTTGACAAAAACAAAATGGGACACATCATTCAAATATCTTTTTGCAAATAGAAAAAATCAAATTTAAATGTAATCTAATGTCAATTTTGTTGTTTTTTAATTTCAGGTAATACACGATTTACTACTATTTAGTACTCAGTAACCAGCATCATCAATATGAAATAACTTTAACAGGTATGACTGTAAATAGTATTATAACCATAAATAAGAACTATATCATATGATTATATATTTGGTGATGTTTTTATGTTATATTTGTATGTCTTATTCATGGTCACGGTTTTGGAGCGCCAAATTGAATTGAATTAAAAATTTACTTAAAAATAAAACTTTCTAACTGATAACCTTTGTAATCTCTACTTCAACTCTATTTCCTTAAAAAATTAAATCATTTCTTTGCTGAGATAGCTGAATAACAAAAGTTTTATAGTGAGGGGTGATGCTTGAAAACAAAACCCCAGTTAATAAATTCAATTGCCTTCAAGTAATAAATTCAGTAGAAACATTTAGTTGCTTTTTCAATCTCAAAAAAAAGTTAATGATCTAGTAATGGGTATTATTTTAATTATTTCTCTAAGGATGAGTAATGAGTGAGATGAAAACTAAAATTCAAAATTAATGATCAGGATCACGTTTAGTTATGGGAGTCATAGGTCGTGAATTAAAATCGACTTTCACTTCATTTAATTTTCGTTTCACTTCTATAAAATATTGCTGCCGGAGTAAATTTCTTATGATGCTACCCGACTAGGTGCAGCAATAAAAGACTCGGTGATTAGGTTACTTACAAGCACAATTTGCAGTATCACAAACACATATTGCTCCATCTGCACTTCAATATTTTGCTCGTCGGCTCGTTTGAATTACAATTATTTTCAGTCAGGTGTAATAAATTTATACTTTTAAAAACGGCTGATCTGGTTTCATACGGAACTGTTGGGTATCTTACACAAAAGCAACTGATCGCCACGCTCCATCAAAAATGCTTTATTAAGCGTAAGTTGAATCGTTAGTCTTAGACGAGACTCAGCCGGTAAAATTAATTTCATATAATTTTTAACTAGCAAATTAACGCTTTTAACCTTTTAAAAATCATAGCGTCAATTCCTATTCACTAAGCCTTGCTCAGTCCGACTAGTATGCCTCATATTACGGACTGTGTTAAAACTTAAAAATGATTACACGATTTCAAAACAATAAACATGTATGTTTGTCGTGGAACTTTTTTTCCTACATGACAGGGCGATCAATTCAAATCATGTACCACATCCAATGATTTGACGATTCCAATTATTAACAAATGTCTCTATGGGTGAGGGTCTCGTTCTATCCAGAATTGCTCTCTGCTCTGAGAATCTAAGTTGTGGTCCACATGTTACGGACCACCTAACATCATAAAATTATAATGGGAACACAAAAAAATGCAAGTGTGTAACAGATCGGATCCGTTCAAAATAGCTTTTTACGAATAGAGAGCATCAACAAAATTGGATATTTACTTCACAGAGCTCAGTTACTGAATTTGCGTTTAACATTGAACGAGCTGCGCCAAAGTTAACAAATATTTTTTTGTTTTCGAACCAACCCAAGATTGTAGTATGCAACAGTATGCAGCAAAACATTATAATCTCGAAATAGTACTACACTCAACCCTGCTCTACGAAAGGATGAATTAATTGGTGGAACCGGATACAACAGGATCACGAGCAAGGGAGATAGGTTTACCCGTTAAAACCCTTAGAAAATCTGGTTCCAAGGTTTTTTTTAACCTTTCACCTTCCTATGTAAATAAATAAACACACACACATTTTGTATTCTTTATATTATTTGTTTTAGAGAAAATATGACAAACTGTCCAAAATATTTATTATTTTCCATTAGGTGTGATGGCATAAAATTGTTATACCATTTTTCGTAACGGAAAATCGTTTTTTTTTAAAGCGCGCCAATGTTTCACATCAAAAATCAGCTATATCATGGTTGGGCATATATTCATGATTGTACTATAGTTGCCTGTATTAGCCTGTAACTCTTCTCTTTCATAAAGTTGTTTTAAACATTTTAAAAAATTGTTTTACAAAATATATTTGATATGTATTTGAATTAATGACCAGCTAAGCTTGATATATACCATATCTTTAATAACGTCAATTCCACCCTGCAACCACAATTACACGAGATGAAAGAGTGTCTAACACTCTCCTTCCCTTTCTTAGTGCTCTTTCACACAAAAACCTTTTCTTTTCACTTTTGTATCGTCACATGTTCGATGGCACCAGAGGGGAAGTGTTGTGGTGAACATTTGCATGATTGAATTTTCATAATTTTTAAACATCGTATGCGATATTTTAATTATAAAAATAAATGAGGAAAGTAATTTTTTTAATTGTTAGTAACTTTCACTTTTTTGAAGTAAATAATCATATATTTTCATTTAAAAAAATTTATTTTACAAACACGTTAAGACAACTTTTACAATATCGTTAACAAATTTGGTTTCATTAATCGAAATAAAATAAAACTTACTTAAGACGGACCAATATGAATATTTTGTTTATATTTCGGGAAATTTTTGTTACTTGAATTTTGCAATTCAAAGTTATTTCTAATTTTCTCTTAGAAAAACT
This sequence comes from Diogma glabrata, assembly GCA_963693315.1. Lineage (NCBI taxonomy): Eukaryota > Metazoa > Arthropoda > Insecta > Diptera > Cylindrotomidae > Diogma > Diogma glabrata. The sequence goes on from OY856188.1 coordinate 286,187,288, forward strand.
CCTAGAAAAAACTTTTTTGTGTGTTTCGTGCCGGGATTTGTACTCACACTTATCAGAGACACCTGTTCAAATCCCGTATATCTTAAATAACCAGTGACAGCGGCGGCGCATTTGTTTATATTTATTTTAATCATTGTTCAAACAAAAAAGCTAACATGAGAAATTGTATTTTTGGAAGCACTAATTATAAACAAGTCTGGTTCTAAACTTCTATTTTTTCCTTTTAGTGATAGTAGATAAAAGACGGTCATAAAGCTATTATTTGAAAACGTCAACAAAGAACTGAGTTAGGATAATATTTTAACTATCAGTAAGATAATCCCAATGATATTTTATTTTTTTCAGTTTACTCTACAATCTTCGAAAAAATTCTTATTCTTATACCTGTACGCCAATGTCGTACGAATTGGGAATAAGAAAAAAATGCAATAAATGAAATATAGAAAGTCGAATACGAATTTGTTATTTCCCGCTACTCGGAGTACTAGTTATGAAAAACTTGCTGTAACTTGTTTCTCAATTTTTATATCACGATGTACCGGAATAGGGCTACAAGCGTACAAAATAGATTTGATAATCATATGAAAAAAAATTATAATTATAAAAATTATAATTATAATTTAATAAAAATTATAGTCGTTTCTTTTCCAATTATACAAGCTCCTTGGTTTTATGCCCCAAATTTTTAGAATACTGGGCATGCTGTCACTAATATAAGTGGCAGTATACAAATGAAAATATCGGATTGTTAATGATCGAATGTTGATTTGAACCTGGAAACTATAAGCTAGGTAGTAAGGAAAAAAGTTTGAATGTTTTTCCAAACCATGAAATTCCAAACCACTAGATTTAGGGTTTACGCAGGGTACTGATACCAATATCAGGCGATCTTATTATTCCAGGTGTAAACGGCTGAGTCCGTTTGATACTGGTAACATAGTATTTCGTCAGTGGTGTATGCTTTAGTCCCAAGAATGAATATGTAATTTTTGCAAAGATTCCATTTTTAGATGGAAAAACTTGCTAGCTCGAATCATAATCCACATTTGATCTATCCAAAATTGCTTTTTTGATGGAGAAATAGCCAAAATCACACAAAATTTATTAGCAAAATGCACAAACCTCAGGCTTACCAGAATCTGGTTCCACGTGGAACGGATTTTGTAAAATTTCTAGACGAGATTTAACATTCAAATGATCGGTCCAGAGAAAGTCATAAGCAAGTGGTCGTTTGCCATACCATGAAAAGAACTTGTGAACGCGTGCACCCTTGAAGAACGCGTGCACCTAGAATCCTGGGTCTGGTGTGAACCATAACAGGATTCGAAGTATAATGAAGTATAATGAAGTATGAATCTTGTTACTTCAAGACACGAGAATAGAAAATGCAGAACCGTTTCCTCTTCTTCGTTGTTATTGCAGCTGCTACAGTAATCACAATAGAAAATACGCGCTTGCATGTTGGCCGTTAAGAAAGTGTCTTGTAATGACACCCACAATGGTGCTAATAGTCTTTGGGCCCACGCCGATTTCATGTGATGATTGCCACATATTTTATACTTTGTGAGGCGCCTGTCCGTGACGAGCCTGAAAACATTAATTCTGCCATTTTTCTCGATTCAACCGCTTTTTCGTTCGGCAAGCTCCAAAAAATGCCGACCGATTGCCCGGGTCTTGTAAATTTTAGTTTTGTTTAACTATGGGGGCTGAAAATTTGATTTAGAACACGAAGGTAACCTTGTCCGATAAAAATTTGTCTGCTATTGTCTAGTCCGACAACCCAAACATACCAAAATGTCAGTTGTCGGACTCGACAATAACAGACACATTTTGCTCGGACAAGCTTACCCTCGTGTTCTAAAACAAATTTCCAACCCCCATAGTTAAACAAAACTAAAATTTACAAGATTCCGGGCAATCGGAATTTTTCGGAGCTTGCCGAACGAAAAAGTGGCCGATTTGAGAAAAACCGCAGAACAAAAGTTTTCGGACTCGTCAAGAACAGGTGGCTCACGAAGTATAAAATATATGGTAATCATCACATGAAATCGGCGTGGGCCCAGGGACTATAATATCTCTGCGATTTATTCATGTCAGTTGATCGGATCTGGAGGGGTTTGCACGAAGCAACCTCAGTCATAATTGCTGACACAAGGCAGGAAGTGCCTTGCCGAACCAGTTCGTCGGCTTTTAAATTCTCCGGTATACCGAAATGCTCTGGCATCCAGACAAGGTGGATGTTGAATTGTTCAACCATCTCGTTAAGAGATACCAGATAGTTTCCGGCTACTTTCAACGTGCTGAGGCTCGAAAAACTTTATTGTAGTCTGACTGTCCGTAAAGATGCCGATAATCCCATGCAGATATTTCATTATACTTCAACTAGTTTGAGGCCTCTTTTATAGCTGAAAGTTCAGCCTGAAAGAGGATTGCATGAATGATTTTAGAATGGAATAGTCTGTGGACGAAGGATTTTTCTTACTAACAAGATTTGCGTAGTGCCCTATATTACTACACCTCCACATTCCGGTAGACTTCAGCCTAACTGCCGTGCTAAAACTGCCGTTCTGGTGGCAATCTGTCAAAATAATAGTCGAAATGATCTGATTGGGGCAGAGCAGGTAGAGCGTCTGCTTTTCGCAAAAAGTAATTTGTGTTGATCCAAAATTGTCTAAGTATTTACATACTTAGTGAAACCCATTAGTTGGGACGAAACGAGTCGAATCGACCGATCCAGTTCTGAATACATATAGTTTCTGCATCTCAAAAAGCGAACTTTGTTTGGTTCTGGACCATCATATAATTTTTAAATTTATTGTAAACCGGTAAATGTGGAATATGATTCTGTCACCGTTTTTTTCACCTTGGCAAGCAATTTTAGAAGAATCCGAAGAGATCCAAGAATTTAAATATTTAAGCGCAACCCACTTTCGCCTTTCGTTTATTATTTTTTACTTTCAAAAAGAGAGTTTTTTGAATATCTCATTTTTTAGTAATCTTATCGACTTTCAAACTTTATAAAACTATTAGCACAGACTTTATACTACAGTTTCCAACATTTATTGTAAAAGTTGAACATGAAATGTCGTTTTTTGCAAAAGATGTATTTTTTTCTATATGATTTTAATCGAAATAGAGATATTTTTTGTGAAGTTTTTTGACATAATCTGGAGAAGCTAGATCTCGGATTTATTTTAGCATTTGAAAAATATCAATTCGTTAAATATAAAATGTTGTTTTTTGGCAAAAAATTTATTTTTTTCTATATGATTTTACTCGAAATGGAGATGGGTCGTTTTGGTTTAAGTCGTCGATTAAAAATTACGAGTATACTTATAAATCTCTCCAACTTGTCTCTCCTACTTCAACCGTTTGGATTATAATATTAATGTTACAACCTTATTATTATAATCAAAACAATTTGGTCCTTCTAAAAAAAAAGTCAATAACATTCGAGCATACCTTATCCATAAAAAAATTGAATATAATTATTTGCTTTAAGTTTTTCAACCTTTCCAAATCATTATTTTTGTAAATATAAAAAACTAAATGCAAATCGCTATTAAAATGCTTAAACTGAACAATTTTTTTTACATCTTTATTATGATTATTATTATTACTATTTTCATGATAATTTCAAGCAAACAAAAAAATTCATATCGCAAAATATGCAAACACTAAAAAACAATAAAAGCTCTTCAAATATTCAAATTCATATCTTTAGTTGTTACTGTTGGAAATGGCATAAATGTTGTTGTTATTTTTTCAAATAATAATAAAACAATGATGATAATAATTGCACCGATGCCAGAAACTGCTCTGAATAAAAAACAACAAAACAAACTGCATCACGAATGACTGCATTCTTTGTAATTTGCAATGAAATTTAAATATCAAATTTTAACAGAAAGCATCAAAAAAATGGAAAATTCATAACAAAAAAAAATTTTACTAAAAAAATAAAAGTTTTTGTTGCTTTTCGTGTTTTGGGATGTTAAGGTAAGTTGTATATGTTGTGTGATGAATGATGAAACAACTTTTATCACAAAACTGTTGATATGGATTTAATACAAAAGCATGCAACTATTGCACACCTCCGATAACTTGTAAAGTTGAATTAAAATTTTCGTCTGTTTTTCATATTTTTGTTTTCGAATTATTTGTCCAAAACAATGAATTCTTTATTTTCTTGATTCCAGTTAATACATTTTTAAATATACAAAAACATCAAATTGCTTGTCTTATACATATAATCCTTAAAATCCCCACCTTACCCTTATAAGTCATAACTCTAGAACGGCAAACCTAAAATAAGCAAAATTGGGTCACTTTTCCATAATCAAAATTCTAAATGAATTCGACTCTTATTTTCAACATAAATTTTTTTATTTTAAATCAAGATCGACCAAAACCAAAAGAGTCAAATGAAATCTAAATGGAAAAGGTGAAAATACGATGGAAAATTCTAAATTTAAATCGATTTCTTTTTTATTTTTGTTTTCTTTGTATAAAGTTTACCCTTTTGTTTATTCTTAGTACATGTTGTTGGTTGAAAGAATAAATATTCAAAACGGGTAAACAAGGCGATTTCGATAGAATGAAAATAAATTTGAAGTTTTACAATGAAATCATCCCATGATAATAAAATTTTGAAAAAGCAAAATAGAAGGGGGGAGGGTTGTTAAAAGGATTTCGGATTTATAAATTCTTTTAAAATCATAATACATTTGATTGCTTTAAGATTTAAATCTTGCCACAAAATGTATTAAACGTACTTAAACCGAAAACAAAGAAAATTTATTGTTTTTACGCGTAATATGTTTATGTCAGAGAGGAAGCTTCATCGTAATCAAGTGTCATAAATTTTAAGTTTTTAATGTGTTGACATTTTTTTTCTGTTTTGAGTTGGTAAAGTGTTGACATAAAATAAAATATGTAATTCTGTTACTATGCCAGTGTGACAGAGGCATACCTATTTAATTAGTGGCAGAAGTCGACACATGCACTGTTCACATAAGTAAAAGTAGAATAGCGGCATTTCAGTGTGAGTTTTTCAACAGAGTTTCACTTTTTTTCTTGGGAATTTTTTTCCCTAATAATATCTCATATTTCTAATCCCAAAAAATTCTTACAAATTCCTCAAAACCTAAACATCAGTTAGCATGGTACTTTTGGATATTTATTTTATTTATTATTACTTAAATTAATTAATACATGAATAAGGAAAAGCTTTTTAAGTTAGATGGATAGGATAAAACATGTATTAAGTCAGATTGATGCTCGGTATTTTTACATTCTTTTATTTAACTTGGGTTTTGACAGCTGTGTTGTTTACTATTTTGTGATCAATTTGCCAGTAACTTCGCATTATGGTATTAGTCCCAAATTTAAAAGACAAGTTTTTAAAGCAGTCTGCGCGTGTTTCTAAAAGTTTTAGATCAAAAAGCCTTATTTAAACTGAAATAAAATACTCAATTTTTAAATTTTTTTCAACATTTATAAAACCAACATTTTGAATGACTCACTTCTCGCGTTGAGATTTGGCGTATTTGGCTCATATCCTTATAATCGAGGACATATTATACGTTTTGTCATTTTTTTTATGGATAATGCCCTAAAATTGTAAACAATGGGTATGAAAATTAAAGTATTTCGTACATTTTTTTGGGTTCAATGTTGTCTGTCATATTATATTCATACTATTCTATAATTCGTCTATCAGTTAATAGAATGCGCTGGTAATTATTTAAGAGAAATTTTGTATTGTAAGCTCATAAAAAAACAAAAAACTTTTTGACATTTAAATTAAATACAAATTTTAATGGACGTTCTAAATAATTTTTAATTCGCTTTTGTGATCTATAATATTTAATTATTTGCAAAAACAAAATTCAAAATTTAAAATATATATTAATCAAAGAACAAAAAGTTGATCAAATTTCATATAAAAAAATACATGGAAATAGGCGCACCATCTCAAATGTAATACTAGAACTTAAAGTTAAAACAATAAGTAAATAAACGTAATAAAATTTTACACTGCATGTTTAATTAACATAATTACAATTTTAATAGTGCAATCAATTACTAAATTCACTAAAACACTGAAACACTGAATAAAAAATATCTTATTAAAATTACTTTAAATTTCAAAAGAATATTAAATTTTCGGTTAGTGATTTAATTACTAGTTTTACTTACGATGTATTTTTTGTGAAATAAAGTGTTATTTTTAGGTAAAATTATATAACAAAAAACTCTAAAATAATACAAAAGAAATTCAACAAACGTTATTTTAGAAAAACGAACTTTAAATTAAAAAAAATAAATAAAAGGAATTTGTAGAATAGTAGATTCTTGTATGAGCTTAGAATTAGGGCAATTCTTCACGAGGATGAAGTTTCCCGGAACGAGCGTAGCGAGTGGAGGGAATCATTCGAGTGAAAAATTGCCATCATCCTAAGCGTAGACAAGATGCTATTTTATCCACGACTGCAAAATATTTCGATAATTTCCAGTTTTCCTGCAAAAGTTTGTATCGCCATATTGAAATAAATAAATCAAAGATAGCAAAAAAAAAAAACAAAACTAAAACAAGTTTGTTGTTTATTTTATATTTTATATATGTATTGTTCTTGTTTTAACCTATGTATATTACAATATACCAACAAATAAAGTTTTTAATTTGTTAGGGGAATATTTAATAAACTAAAGAACTGTTAAAGAATTTAATCAAATTCACTAGTTGTGGAATGAATACAATTATTACAATGGAAGACATACGCATGGAAAGCATTTATTCTTTAGTAGTCGTGGATAAAATAAATTTTGCATTGACACAATGATAAACTGCAAAAAAACAAACGATATGCTGACGATCGATACATTTCGGTTCCCACATTATTTCTTTATACAATTTTAGTCACGATTGATGCGAACTATAATAAAAAATTATAAATTAATGTCTCTGAACACTGTGCAGCTCTGATCGGAGGGAAAAATCTTAATTTTTGTCTCATTTCAATGCCCTAAGATTATTAGCTAAGAATAGTGTAGTAAGATGAATGCAATTTTCGATATTTCGAGAAAACTTTCTTTTCATAGAATTGGTGTTGTGGCGAACATTAAAACTAAAAACACATTTTAAAATTTTAAGATTTAGCAGGCTATGTTTTTGCTTTCAGATTATTTAAAAAAACAAATTGGTTAGAGTTCTAATTTTTCGTTTATAAAAAGGGTTTTTAGTTTTTGTTCTGGTAAATGAAAGTTCCCTAAATGTGTTTGATATTTTATTTATTCATTCATAAAAAAAGTTATTTGTAAACATTTTAAACTTAAGTTACCAAATAAATGTAAAGTACATAAATACATGTTCAATTATCTAACATATTTGGGGAATGTACATATTTGGGGTGGGCGAGATGGAGAAGTGGATAAGTCAACAACATCACTTACAAGGAAGTTAAGCAACACTGGGAAGGGTGCGAACTTAAACGGGTGACCGCTTGGGAACTTCACCAGAAAAAATATGGAAACATGATTGAATCACATTGAAGCAAGAATATCTCGCCCACGGTATGCCAGTATACCTTAACCAGCAGCCCTGGAAACTGGCTAGGATTCGATGGCCCAATCACCCGTTAATCCGAAAGGTGAATCCGAAATTCAATTGATTAAAGAAACGAATACTAGAAAGAAACAAAGTAAAACAAACCGGAATAATCAAACATCGACCCTTAGCTATCGTACCCGGACACGAGTAGGAAACTGGAATGTCAGAACTCTGATAGAAACATCGCGGTTAGCACAAGTTGAGAGAGTAATGAAAGAATATAACATCGAGATACTAGGACTCAGTGAAGTAAGATGGAAAAACACTGGAGAGTTAACAACAACTGCAGGAAATTACATGATGTTCTCTGGTAAATCCAACACACATGAACAAGGCGTAGCAATACTAACAACACCTAATCCAAAGAAAGCACTTCTCGAATGGAAACCAATCAGTAGCAGAATAATAACAGCAAGATTCCAATCGAAAATTAGAAATACAACGATCATACAGTGCTACACACCTACCGAAGAAGTTGATGATGCGACAAAAGATGAATTCTACGAACAACTCCAAGCAACAATGGCTAGTGCACACCGAAATGACATCAAAATAATACAAGGTGATTTCAGTGCTAAAATTGGAACCGACAACACCGGAATGGAATCAGTCATGGGTAAACATGCACTAGAATCAACACGTAACAATAATGGAGACAGGCTCATCGATTGTTGTGTCACAAATCAACTATTCATAGGAGGCAGCAAGTTCCCACACAAGAACATACATAAATACACTTGGACATCACCAAATGGAAGAACCAAGAATCAAATTGATCACGTACTGGTGAATAAGAAGTTTCTATCCTCTCTACAAGACGTCAGAGCAAAGCGAGGAGCAGATCACCAACTGGTAATTGCAACATTCAAAATTAAGCCAGCCGCTGTAAAACACAACAAGCCATGTCAGAGGAAATTCAACATCAACAGATTGAGTGACAAAAATACAAATAACATCTTCAAAGAGTCGCTCCAGCTCAATCTACCAAACAACGAAACCACCAGTATTGATGAAAAATGGGAACAAGTTAAAGAAGCTTACGTCAAAACTGCTACAGATGTGCTTGGATACCAAGACAAATCACGGAAACCATGGATTAGCGATGATACATGGAAGAAAATTGAAGAGCGTCGACAGCTCAAGTTGCAGTTGTGTCACCAGAACACAACCGAGATCCGCAACAAATATGAAAGTACAGCAAAACAAGTTAAAAAGATGGCAAGGAATGATCGCAGAAGATATACGGAAAGCATTCTCAAGACTGCAGAAACAGTAGCAGCTAATAGAAATATGCGCACACTACACAAATGCGTGAGAAAGGTCACCAACAAATATACAAACACTCCACCAATAAAGGATGAATCTGGTCAAACCCTCACAACACATGAACAACAGCTAAATAAATGGAAAGAATACTTCGAAGACAACTGCCACCAACAAGAAAATAACTTGCAGTCTCCGGATGACAACTATAACGAAACTATCAGCACCCATCCACCAACGGAACGGGAAGTTAGAGATGCCATACAGAAACTCAAGAACAACAAATCTGCTGGTACAGATAATATATCAGCAGAATTACTCAAAGCAGATGTAAACACAACAGCAGAAGCTCTAACACCACTATTAGCTGATGTATGGAACGAAGGTAAAATGCCAACCAAATGGAAAGAAGGTTTAACCATAACAATCCCAAAGAAAGGTGATCTTAGAGAATGCAAAAATTGGAGAGGTATATCTCTGCTCAACACAATAATGAAAATACTAGCGATAATCATTCTCGAAAGAATATCTCCATCAATTAACATGAAACTAAGAAATGAACAAGCCGGCTTTAGACCAGGAAGAAGCTGTACCGATCATATCAACACAATCCGTATCATCATTGAGCAATCAAATGAATGGAATTCACCATTGTATCTCCTTTTCGTGGACTTCGAACGCGCCTTCGACTCAATCAACAGAAGCGCGATATGTAAGACACTTTGTGAAATGGGCATCCCGAAGAAAATAGTTGATCTAATCAAAGAAATGTATCGGGATGCTGCAAACAGAATACAATACAAAGGACAGCAAAGTGATGAATACTACAACCACCGAGGAGTGAGACAAGGCTGTGTACTATCCCCGCTACTATTCCTAATAGTACTAGATAGTATCATGAGAAAGCTCGATGATGCAAGTCCAAATGGAATCCAATGGAATACAACAAGACGGCTCAATGATCTAGACTACGAAGATGACATCTGTCTACTTACACACACACACATACGGACATGCAGCAGAAAATACAGAAGCTATCAACCCTTGCATATGAAGTGGGTCTCAACATTAATATCAGAAAAACAAAGGCTATGAGATTGAACACCAAAACGATAACACCAATTACCATCAACAATACACAAGTGGACGAAGTTGACAAATTTGTGTACCTTGGTTGTACTGTAGCAAAAACAGGCGGGACTGAAGAAGATATCAGTCAGCGTATTAACAAAGCCAGAAATACGTTCAATATGCTTCACAAGATCTGGAATGCATCCGTCCTGTCAAGAAAGACCAAGCTACGAATGTTCAATGCATGTGTCAAGTCAGTACTGCTGTATGGGTGTGAAACGTGGAAACAAACAAGAAAGATCACAAATAAACTACAGGTGTTTGTGAACAAATGCCTGAGAAGACTGATCAAATGCTTCTGGCCAAACACCATCAGTAACCAGGAACTTCTACGGCAGACAGAGCAGTTAGACATTGAGACCGAGATAAAACAAAGAAAATGGAGATGGATAGGACATACACTGAGAAAATCAGTCGAAGATATAACAAGGATGTCCCTAGAGTGGAATCCACAAGGTAAAAGGAGAGTTGGAAGACCACCCATGACATGGAAGAAAACGGTGCTAGCTGAAGCAAAACAAATTGGCAAGACTTGGGGTGAACTGAAAGCGATTGCCCCAACAGAGTTAGATGGTCCAGTCTAGTAGACGCCCTATGCTCCTAAATGGAGATAAAGGAAAAAAAAAAAAAAAAAAAAACATATTTGGGGAATGTACATATTTGGGGAATTTTTGGTTTGTTTCGGGGTATTACTCGTGGTTTTTATATTGTTCGCTTCAACCACTCTCTATCTAGTTGCCGTCACAACTAGGCTTTTCCGCCGTTCATTTATGTTCCCGGCAGTTTCAGCAGGTTCACCAGAGCCTGAAGAAACTGGGGTATCGTCCAAATCCGAAACCTTTACGGTTACGCAAGACCAACTCCAAGGACTGGTTTCCAAGCGGATTGAGGCCGCTTTGGCACGGCTAAATCTTGGAGGTCCTTCAATCCCCACTCCGTGTTCTCTACCATATCCAGCTACTTCTTCGGCAACTATGCCACAAACTGACCAAGTAGCTATCGAAATTTCCTTTTTTTGGTCTGAAACACCAGATCTTTAGTTGATCACACTAGAAGGGCTGTTCTTGTTGGGAAACATCAAGTCCCAACACACTAAGTATGATCATATGCTTAGTATAATCACTCCAACACTGGCGAAATTAGTCAGTGATATCTTGGTAGAGCCTGACCAAGGTTCTCCCTACGATAGGCTCAAAGAGGCTCTTATAGCCCGCCTATCCAGCAGCACTTCAGACCGCATAAAAAAGGTTATATGTGCTATGGACCTTGAGGATAAAAAGCCCTCACAGCTCTTACGGGATATAATTGCTGTATCCCGAAAGATCTTTTCAGAGGCAGCTCTTAAAGTTCTATGGGTGGGTAAACTTCCACCTGCTGTCCGCGCTGCTATCGCTACCTTCAATGAAAATCTTCAGAAGACAGCAGAGATAGCAGATAACGTCTTCAATGCCCTAAGGGGCTCGTCAATTCATGTGGTATCTAACCCTACCACTTCTTCTCTTTCTTCTTCCTCTTCCTCAAGTGATATCATGTCACTTGAGAAAAAAATTCAGAAATTGGAGACACAAATTCTCAATGCCATCGAACGGCAAAATTGCTCCCAATCTTCCCATAATTATCGGAGTAGATATAAGGCTCGAAACGACAATCGCACCAACAATTTGAATAGTTCTCCTTCTCCAACGCGACCACGGTCCAAGTCGCGAATTCAAATGTGTGATGGTATCTGCTACTACCATCATACCTTCCATTGAGATGTAAACAAATGCGATCGAGAGTGCAAATATTTCTCCACGCACTCTGATTCCTCTGCCTCTACTTCTTCTTTAGTAAAACGCATAGACTCTTCATATATGACAGAATGTGATGACAGTCATTCTCAACTCCGTCTTCTGTTCTTCGACATTTCTTCGTGCAGGAACTTCCTCGTTGATACAGGTGCCAAAGTTTCAGTTCTCCCCGAAATTGTGGACGAGAAACTTTACAGAAAATCAGACTTCTACCTCTACGCCGCTAACGCGACTAAAGTTAGCACTTTCGGTACACAGTCTTTAAACTTAAACATTGGTCTCAGACGAGTGTTCTGTCAGACCTTTGTTATAGCCGATGTTACCACTCCTATCCTAGGAGCTGATTTTCTCAATAAATACGGCCTTTTAGTGGACATTAAAAACCGACGTCTTGTCGATCCACTAACTTCTCTATTTACTTTGGCTAAACTCTCCACTTCTCCAGTACTTTCTTTAACTTTGATTAACGATTCGTTCAATGTAGAATTTCTTGATTTACTCAAAAATTTCAAGGACTTATCGGTTAAAAATGATCTTGCTAAACATGTGAAACATAACGTAACTCACGTTATTGAAACACATGGTCCTCCTGTTTCTTGTAAGTATCGTCGACTTGCTCCAGACAAACTGGCTATCGCAAAGACAGAATTCGATCTTATGTTATCCCAAGGTATCTGCCGTCCTTCTAACAGTCCTTGGGCTTCTCGTTAAAAACAAGAACAGCGAGTGGAGACCTTGCGGTGACTACCCTGCTCTGAATAATATTACAATCCCGCATAAATATCCTATTCCTCATATTCAGGATTTTACGCATCAACTAGATGGATGCGAATTTTTCTCCACTATTGATCTCGTCCCTCTCCTCCTATAAATTCCTATTGATGAGCGCGATACTGCAAAAACTGCAATTTCAACTTCGTTCGGACTCTTCGAATTCGTTCGAATGACTTTCGGATTGCGAAACGCTGCGCAATCCTTCCAACGGTTTAGGCATTCCCTTCTCCAAGACCTAAATTTCTGTTTTATCTACAAAGATGATCTTCTTATTGCTTCTGAAACCTATGAGGAACACCTCAAACATCTTAAGACTGTTTTTGAGCGTCTTTCTGATGCCGGTCTCATTATCAACGTTGATAAATGCAACTTTGCTAAAATCAGCGTTGACTTTCTTGGACATTCCATTGATTCAACTGGAATCATACCGACTTCTGAACGTGTCGATGCTATCAATTGTTACGAACGTCCTGAAACAACTTGCCGTTATGGTCGACGCTTCCGACAAGGCACTTGGCGCCGTGGTTCAACAAAAAATTAACGATTGTTGGACACCACTTAGTTTCTTCTCTGTGCGACTTAATGAAACGCAACAGAAATACAGCGCTTATGATCGCAAACTCCTTGCAGCTTACTCTGCAATTAAACATTTCCGGTATCTCCTTGAAGGTAGAATTGGAAATGTAGTTGCCAACAACTCGTGTTGAGCAAATATCAATTCCAGAAAATATTAACTGCTCGAAATTGCTCAGTTCAGCGATAACGAACTAAAGGAATTAGTGGACACCAGTCCCACACTTCAATTCCGTTCCTTTCCATTATCGTTTGGCAATTCTAGTGCCAAAACTATTTTGTGTGATACCTCTTCTGGTAATCCACGACCTTTTATTCCAAAGAAATATCGTCAATCTGTTTTCGAAAATCTCCATAATTTATCTCATCGAGGAGTCCACAGTTCTGTCAAACTTCTTTCGGAAAAAGTCATTTGGCCATCCATTAAGAAGGATGTACGACAAATGGCATAGAACTGCCTGGCTTGCCAAAAGGCCAAAGTTTCTCGCCATACTCAATCTCCTTTAGGTAATTATCCTCAAACTTTTCAACGATTTTCTGAGATTCATATGGACATTATTGGTCCATTTCCTACCTCTGAGGACAAACTGAGGTTATTGTGTCACTATTATTGACCCTTATACTTGATGGCCTGAAGCCATTCCTATCTCGGATATCACAGCTGAAACGGTAGCATCAGCTCTCTACTCCAATTGGATCGCTCGCTTCGGTGTACCTTCAGTAATCGTGACTGATTAGGGCTCCCAATTCAAATCCAATCTCTTTAACGAGTTGTCAAAACTTATCGGTTTCGAACGTAAACGCACTACAAGTTACAATCCTAAATGTAACGGACTAATTGAACGTTGGCACCGAACTTTAAAATCCGCGATAATGGCCTATGACAGAACGGACTGGACACGAATTTTACCGTCAATACTACTTGGCTTACGAACCTCTTTCCGTGAAGATTTCCAATCTTCATCGGCTGAGCTCGTCTACGATACTAACATACGTCTTCTCGGAGAATTCTTCAGCCAAAATTCTAACTCCACTCCGGAGTGGAGTTAGAAAAACTTCGCCTTCTACAATTATTGTCTATCCTACTTCTTCGGACACATTCCAGTCTTCTCCTTCTACCTCCGCAGAAACAAGGCAACGCGACGCTAAGGCAACTGTATCACCTAAAAGGGTTAGATTTAATCTCATTCCTCACACTTAGATATTCCATCTTGCATCCACAATTACGCGAGCAGGTCAAACCACTCGTTTCCTTCGTGCAATAATTCGTACAATATTTTTCTTTTTATATCGTCCCATCTTCGATGGGGGGGAGTGTTGTGGTGAACTAGGGGGGGAGTGTTGTGGTGAACATTAAAACTAAAATCACATTTTAAAATTTTAAGATTTAGCAGGCTATTTTTTTGCCTTCAGATTATAAAAAAACAAATTGGTTAGAATTCTAATTTTTCTTTTGTGAAACAGGTTTTTAGTTTTTGTTCTGGTAAATGAAAGCTCAATAAAAAATGTTTTGAGATTTAAAAATTACTACTATAAAATCATTAAGTGTTAGTATATTAATGTTGCGTAGTAACATAGTAATAGTTACCGATTGCCGATTACCACATCTTCAACGAATGAATAAAGATAACTAAGAAATGCTATAAACGAATAGGAATGGAACATAATAATTTTGAGATACAACAATGAAATAGCTGGAATACATCCTACTCAACTCCACATCGGCTCAACTTTACTCTCATCTACATTATAGCACAGATAGCTATGGAGTTTCTGAATCATGGTTAAAGCAACGTCTTTATAACCAAGCCGCGACAAAACAATATTTAAGCGTACTGCGCAACGATCGACCAAATCAAAGAGGAGGCGGAGTAGCGATTTATTGCAGGGAAACTATAAAACATTTTGCTGTTGCCAAACCCTATTTCCCATCTTGAGGTTACAAAACGAGCGATACTGATTTGAAATTGTGAAGAAAAAAAATATTTAAATTTTATTTAACACATCTTAGCACAGACGCAAACATTGCATTTTTGAGTTTTGACTATAAGCATTTTTGATAGATAAACAGTTTCCCGCCCCATTTGTTACATAAAATAAAAGTGGGTGACACTGACGCATTCAGTATAGAAAGGCAATAAACGTTGGTAGTCTCTTGCTAGAGATTAATATTAGCATACATTTGCTCCTTTTCTATAATTGTATAAATGCTAGAATATATCTGAATGATAGATATACATTTTGAAGTAATAAACTAAAAGAAGAATTTATTTATACAGTGAAACGTTGTATACGGTCAAATATTGTTTATGAAATGATCTTCAGTTGTTTGATATTACGGAATGAAGGTATGATTATTGTGTTGACTGTTTGTTTTTAGATTTTAAAAGAAAATACCCACTGATCAGATTTTTTTTGGTCGTTGGTCATCAAATGTTTTTTGTACCGGTTATAGGAAATGTCATCAGTAAGAAAACTTGAACTCTTAAGAAGTAATGATGCGAAACAGAATGGTAACAGTGAAGGGAATGTGACCGAAATGATAAAAAAAGTTCTACGATTCTTTTATTTCGCAGAGTAAAATAAGAATCTAATTCACAAAAAGTAACAGAATACTCTAAAGATAACTCAAAGTTTCCAGTATCAACATTAAATAATTTTCGATTTAAGATCGTTTATAGACATTCTTCGTCATACATGAGTAACCGTAACCGGTAACCGTAATATAGTTACAAAATTCTTGTTTTCGTTTGTTTTTATCATCGATCAATTCAAAATTAATTAATTATCAAACAACCGTATTCAATTTTCATTTCTAATCAATAAGGTGTTAATAAAATATTTGTTTCAGTGAAAATTTTGTTATTATCACCCAAAGCACGAAATGTAATCAAATAGAATAAAATTCTAATAAAACTAAAATCAATTCCATCAATCAACTGAAAAAAGAAAATCGAAAAGAAAATTTGTCTGTTTCCTATTAAGTAGAACTTCATTAAACAATAAATTCGATTTGGATTGAAATGGTTTATTGAAGAAAATCAAATACATAAACTAAATAAACGAAGACACTTTTATTACTGATTCAATTCCAAAAACAAGCAAATACGACATGGAAATTAAGAAAATGATAAAGGAAAACGGAAAAATGAAAATCATTTAATAATGTCTTATGGATGAACGAACCTATAAATATAATCAATGAACTTTTTATGGGAATTTTTTCATGCAACTAATATATAAAAAAAAATGTGAAAAAGGTAAAGTGTTTAAAGGTTGGAGATTTACCTTTATGGTTATTTGTTTTGGATAAAATTGGAAAAATAAATAAAAATTAAAAAAAGTTTTAGTAATAAATGGCCATATCGTATTTTGATTATTTGTTTTAAAAATTGAGGTGACCTTTTTATGTTTGCAGTAAATTAATTATTTGTTTTATTTGATGTTATTGAAACAAACAGCACTTCGGTAAACCCTAAATCTAGTTTTTTTCAAATCCCAGCAATCTAATCAAATATTTATTGTACAGGTTATACATGTATATAAACGAAGTTTGCAGTATCCAAACAGAGCAAATTAGAACGTGAAAATCATCATCATCTATCAGTTGTAAGTTTGACTACGTCCCTACGTCCGTTCAATATAATTTTCAATAATTTTTTTTAAATTTTCCCAAATTTTTTGCATCTTACGAGGTTGTGGGTCATAAGTTTTGCTGCAGAGCTCCTTCATATAGATGATGGATGATTAGTTATAAGATACTCTTTCTTTAAACCAAAGCACATTGCAATCTGTAGTAGGAGTGATATACATCACCGTGTGTGTAAAGTTAATGAGAAATATTGTCACAAAAATGTGCATCTAAGTTTCTAGCGTTCTAAGTAGTTATGTTCGAAGGTTACAATATGAAAGGAATACTCCACTTCAGTATTTTTTAAAAATGTATTTTCGAATTTTGTTCGCACTGGCTGACTTTTTTATTTTATTTCATGAACGTGGTATGTAGTCTGTGTTAAGTCAGTTATGACACATTTCTTTGGCAAGCCTCCAAATCTTTCGACAAAATTTCCTAACCATTGTAGTTTTATTAATTCATTCAGTTTTATTGGTTGAGGTGTATTTGCAGACCGAGGTATGGTGGTCCATTGTCTTTTGAAGATTTTGAAGAAAAGCTCGAAAAACACATTTTCTCTTACTGGGATTTGTGTCCGGGTCTTTCGAGTCTCGGTCAGCCAATTTCTTACAACTCGTCTATCCATCCCATTTTGTATATTTAATAATAACAATTTTTTTTAAAGCTTATTGAACCAATCCATGACAAATATATTTTTCACTTTAAATCGAAGCAATAGTATATTGTATGACTATTGCGAATGCGTTTTCCAAGCAAGCGTGCAAAATCGTAACGATGAAAATATATTTTCAACTCAAAAAATTTTTTTTTATAAATATTTTGAAGTGCAACATTTAATTTTTCCTGTGTAACAGGGATATTTTCGCTTGAGCATCTACTATTTCAATAATTAAAAAATATTTTTTAAGGTGTACAAACAATAGAGTGTGTTTCTCGACCAAAAAGCATTACTTTTTTTTTTAGTAACATAAATTACTATTTTACACGTTAGAACGGGATTATATTGTAACATTATTCTTATTAATTAACAACTAACTAATATCAGGTAAATTTCTTCCTAAGTTTATTTAAAAAAAACATTGTACAAAAAATTAAGAAAAGCCTAAGCTAAGCTATGTTTTCTTAAAAAGTTTTCTTTTTTTTTGCAACGAATCGTCTTGAATCAAAGCGAGTTAAGCACTTAAAAGATAAAAAAACTTTTTTAGATTTTCCTTTGTATATCTGGTTACTATAAGAATTTATGCAATCAAATGTATATTGAAAGTCCAAAGCATGACGATTTTAAAAGTTATAGTCTGTTAATATTGTGTAACCATGAAATTGCCCGGGACTATATTTAAATTAGATTTAAGAAACTAAAAACTATCAACTATGAAATTGTAACAATGGCAAAACGAATACTTATTTCATACATCCCCAACCCAGTTCCATAAAACATAAAAAAATTTAAATTCTAAAAAGTTTATCCCAACTAAATAGAATTTACAACTGGTCCACTTACTTAATCTCTAACATCGAAATAAAACAGAATATTATTTAATTCAAAATTGTTTTATGACAATAAAAAATTTTTTTTCTACGATAGTATATGAAAAATTTATTTTCATGCAGGTTTAACCCTGGGTGAAAGTAGTTTTTTCGGAAAATCATTTTCATTAGGTAAAAAATTTTAATTGCTATGATATTTCAATGCAATTTTACAAAAACTTTAAATAACTGGTGTGACAACCCCTCGTACTCCAGTCCTTGCTATTGGCATAGGAGTTAACGTTGGACTGGCTATATCAGTAAGATATCACTATCCAAGAATATCTTATGGGTGTTGCCGGATGAACTGTATTCAGCCAGTTTTCGATGTTTTCAGCCCTTGTATCAAAATATACTTTTCTATCTTATCCTGCCTATCCCCAAATAAAAAAACGGTACCGTAAAAAAATTAAACTTTTGGATTGCTTAAACTTTCACTTCATTTTTTATGTAAAAAAATATTTTCTTTTATGTTTTTACATTTTGTCCTTTTTATGTTAAACCTCTAAAGGGACATGTAATAACAAAAATCATCCCAAACAATGAAGGAACATAACAAATTTAGAAATATAACAAGCAATTTATCGTTTTTTCGATCAAAATTTTGTTGAATAAAACATAGATTTGAAAAAGGAGTTATGTTATTTGATTTCTATAAGTTTAACGATGAAAGGGTTTGGGGAATTTGGTTTACTTACAAAAGAAAAAGGAAAATGTTGGGCACAGATTTAAGAGGTTGTGTGGAACAAGAAAGAGCTATCTATACAGGAAATGTATCCCGAAATAAAGTTGGAAAAGAATGCTTTGATTAAGAAGCTTAAATTTATATTTTAGGATGTATTTCTTTGGATATCAATAAAGGTAATAAATTATCGATAATTGGATAGGAGCCTGTTGTTATTAATATGATTAAATGGGGGAAATATTTCTCAATTTGCTGATAGCTAATTTTTTTTTTGCTTTATTCAAATATAGGGGGCCGATTAGTGATATTTTGAAAACCACTCGTTCGAAATAACGGTTAATTCCTCGAATTCAAATATCTCGAAGTTCAACTTTATTTCTTTTTATACTTTCCTATCCATAGTGTTAAGATATCAGAAATAATTTATAACTTTTCTTTTTATTTATATTTTATTAAATATGAATTATTAATTTTTCAAAACCACCTGATGTTTTCTAACTAATTTGTATGCTATCAATGAAATGTTATTGGGAAGTTCCAGTCACTTTTTAATTAAACGCGCTCAATTAGTGTAGGGGTGTAGGCCTAGTGGAAATAAGGAAGCGCTACCTCAGCTTTTGCCTTTTCGTCTTTCGGCGTTTTTTTTAAGCTCGTTAATTTTTGCCCAGTTTCGTCCGATCGTTTTGAGATTTCTTGAGATTACGGGCTCAGACAATGAAAATGTATGTTCCACCCCATGGTTCGCAACGACGAACGAGTCAGAAGAACTGACTTCTGGGGTCTGTGCCTTCCCCCTACGTCTAAGTTACAGAATTAGAAAAATTAGATTTAAACAAAAACCTAATAAAATTCTAAATTAATTTTTAAAAAAATTCAAATTTTTATCGAAATATAATATTTATTTAAAAAAACTGTACGAAAAATTTGGTGCCTGTTTCGGCGCCAATTTGTTGTAGTTGGATTTTATACCTAGAACGGGAACTATTTTTATGACAATAAAAAAAAACTTTTTATCAAATTGCCACCAGACGAATCCAGCCTGAAAATTTTCTATTTTGTTTATCAAAATTTCACGTCACATAATTCAAATATAAACAAAGAAAATACAAAATAAAATTATAAATTTGACTTACCTACAGCTAAAGTGAACTATTCTTGCTGAATCAATTCCTCCAGTATAATAGTCTTTCCTACAAAATTACTTCCTATATGTTGTAAGCTCCTTTTTCGCACACTAATTGGTCGGTCAATTGCATACACAGGACATAGGCCACCTATGACCATCTGTAATTATTAAGAGCTGCAGCCCTTGGATGGGTTTTAGACCTATGACTTAGAAAATTTTACTTGAAAATACAACAAAAAACAATTTTTAATTAAACGCTCTCTGGAGGAAAGAGTTGGGCCATGCTTGACTGCTTGACTGGCAGAATCTTTCGCAGACCCTTCCTCATCTACAGGTTTTGCAGTCTGCAAATCATATTCAACTTTTGCAAATGAAATTCAACTTTTTTCAAATCAAATTCAACTTTTTGCAAATCAAATTCAATTTTTGCTCTTCAATTTTATTTGCAAAAAATTGAATTTGATTTGCAAAAACATGGATTTGAAATGTAAAAATTGAATTTGAATTGTAAAATATTGAATTTGATTTGCAAAATGTTGAATTTGGACTGCAAAACCTGTAGACAAGAAAGTGATGCCTTTGGTCTTTTCTGTCTTTCGGCGTGTTTGTTTAAGCGCATTAATCTGGGCCCAGTTTAGTCTGTCCCTTTAGTGCTCTCTGGCCTCTGGGCGTTGTGGACTCAGACAATGGAACAGGCTGTGACTGTGAATGACTGACTTCTGGATTCTGTGTCTCGCCCCTGAGTCTAAATGCCGGGGTCACACAACGCCGCAACCATCGTTTAATCAAAAACATGATCATTTCAACAAAAAAAATTAAATTTACTCAAATACCTAATATTTTCATAAATTTAATAAAAAAAACAAGAATTTAAATTCTTTTTCGAAATATAATTTTTTATTTAAAAAAACCGTAAAAAAAACTGGTCCCTACTTCGGCGCCTATTTGTTGTAGCCGGATTTTATACTATATGTATACCCAAAGCAGAATGACGGAAAAAATTACAAATTTTTTATTTAATTTTACGCCTAGTTTTTGGGCAAGATCCCAAAGTTAGGAAAGGTTATTCAGACGCTTTACTAACGGGTTCTACGATCCCCTGGCAAGGTCGCCATATGGTGGACGTATCCGTTGATCTGCTTTATGATGATGTCCACTTTATATCTCAATATTTAGGATGGGAAGAAAGTCTTTGTAACTGGAAAAACCATGTTTAACCCGTAGACTAAGGCCTATTGGGCAGACTTTCTTCCGATTAAAGATTTAAGTTTAATTTTCGTTTAATTTATAGTGAAATTGGTAAAGGGATTCTCCATTATAATCCCCTCTTAGGATTATATCTATTTATCTATTTTAATAATTAAATCGATTAACGAATTAACAATCGATTTATTATGTACAGGTAATATCGGTCAATCGTATATGAAATAAATATATTTGCCTTATTCAGCGGGAATTGTATTTATTTCGATAAAATTTAATTTTAATTCATTTTTGTAATGTCATCAAATTTAATATAATTTTATGTGATTTAAATTTCGTCATTTAAAATGTATTGTGAGAATTTATAGAAATTTGAACTAAGTTTGACATACATAGTTTGTCCTATATAATTTGTTGTTTGTTATGATTGATGACTTATTTAATTGTTTACGATAATTTAATGGGAAGAATAACATATGTATTGTATGTTAATTAGATTAGTCATACATATGTTACACTTAGTTGGGTATAAATTCTTGACTGTTGCGAGAGGGTCGTGAGTGGTGAAGTATCATGGCCCAGCTCTTGTTGTCGCTGATGGTTTACCATCTAAGTCATCCCATCATGGTTTATTTTACCACGTTCACCGGATCTCAACGAGGTCATGACACCAATTGCTACGCTCAAGTGGTTTAGCCGCCATGGTCTTCAAAGATTCTCTTCCTCAGAGTGTGAGCAGTTGAAGGATATGGGAAGAGCGTGGATCAGTGGACGATAAAAGGGAAATATATCCCCTATCAACACGGTGTTTTAGTGATGTCTTTAGTTTGCAGGGGAATAGTGAGAAGGAAAATGCTACTTTTGGTTTTCTGAGCCATAGCTAGATCGCCTCTGTCCAGCGATGAGATGACCATCGATCCATCAATTTCACCCAAGCAAATCTCCTATTTTGTTTATTATGAGTTCTATAGATACATTTGATTTTTTCCTTTTGATTTTGTGGTTAAGATTCAGTTCTATTATTCTATTACCACCTATCCAAACGGTTATCTCATTTCCTCCTGAAGTTTTTTCTTTGAATTTTTCCAGATTATTTTTTTGTTCCTTATGTCCTTATGTTTTTTTGCCTTAGTAGTTTTTTGGTTTGGCTGGGCTAGTTCAGTTGGTAGCATGAGAGTCTATCTCGGGGTCTGGGTTCGCGTCGGTTCCCATTTCACTTCTTGCTTTTTTATGATTCTCAGAAAGAATGTAGTCAGCGAGACTTCCTCCTTTTGCCCTATCCTGTAATGGACAAGATATTCAGTGTCTGTTGTACTTACGTTTTCCGTTCTCTTTACCTATAGTAATATACTATAACGTTATTCGAAAATGTATGTATGTATGTATATTTTTATTTTCTTTATTCATTTTCGCACTAATTTTATACAAAAAAATTTATGCTGACGATTTTTTGGCTCGTTTTTTTGGATATCGAGTTAAGAGAGATTGAGTTTGGTTTTGAGTTGGAATGGTCGTGATTCGAGTTGTTGAATTTGAGGCGTAGGATTTTGAAGAGTTGAATCGAACGGTTTTGTTTGTTTGTTTGATTTAAATCAAAATATAGAGAAAAAAAGATTCCTACATCATGTTTAGATACTGTGCCAATAGCAACATTGGAGGCATCCGTTGGAGGCACTTAGTCTGAAATGATTGTTCTTTTAGATGAATTAGGTATGATGCCTGTGCTATGGCAACTTTTACTTTATCAATCCATCTGTAGCATTTAGTCTTGAAGTATAGCAACCTATAAATGTATTGGAGCAAGTAGTTCGGCCAAGTTAGGGTGGAATCGGTGATAGTAAATAATAATACCATACGATAAAGCACTGCAATTGCCGCGTAGACGTTTCTTGCGGAAAATCGTTTGTAAGGTCTGTGTTGCTTTCGGTTTTAAATACATCGTTTTTAGCTATTGTATTTGGTGATAGGATTTGAACAAATTTATTTATTAAAAGATAGTACAATCTTGAAAATTGAGGGAAAAGTTGAATGTGTGAAAGTTGGTAGCGATCTGATACAGTAACCGCGTCAAGTCTGCTTTGTCGCGTTTTGGAACTAAATTTTGAGGTGAAGAGAAGAGAAATGACGATGAAAATGTTTTGTACAATTCCAAAGAGTTTACATATTCGTAACTAATCAATGCGCACGCTAATAAGGGAGTGTTGTCACGATTCTATTTCTCAACATTGTGCTTTATGAGTAACTCATTATAATAAGGGTCTTGTGTCAGAGAACCAAGTTCTTCATACCGTCTATTGACTATAAACAACCGCACTGTTAGTGAGAGATCAAATGTATTGGTGTGAAAACAGAGAACGATGTATTTAAGTCAAGAAATCATCAAATTTAGTTCCACATAATCATGTCAAGAAATCAGCGCATATATAATAGGCCTGGCTACTGACGCAATAATGAATGGATGTTGGAGCTCGCAGGCAACCTAAATTAATGTTAAGTAATCTTACACCGTTAGTTACGATAAGAGTTCCATTAGTAGCCTGCTCTAATATTAACGTCATTACATCGTATGCATTTGCATATAATAACTTTCATTGTGCTCCTCTTTCTAACAATGTTACATAATAAACGTTATTTTATTTACTCATTTAGTCCCATGAAGCTAATGAAAGCTCCTCAAATTTTACTTTAAATAGCACAAAAATTACCGAATTTCATGTTATTTTTACGATTTGCTTGAAGAAAACATAAACAAAAAAAAATCGAATTTTCTGTTAACACCCAAAACACTAATAAAACAACACAAACGCTATAGATTATGACTGAATGTATTTTTTACAACCTTAATGTATACCAAAATTTTTTATGGAGATATGAAAAATCATAAAAGATTATCTTTTCATAAAAATTTATAAAGAAATTCCTTGGCTGATACTTTTATTTATTGGATAACAAATAAGGATTATTAAGTGATTTTCTACATTTCGCTAAGAAATTTGTTAATACCATTTGATGGTTGAGAATAAGAATCAGATTTGTCGAGACACGTTTTCGTTATAAAAACAATGTTTCTATTTATGTATATTGTAAATAGTTACTGTAAGGGTTTTAATGTTAGTTTATTAGTTGTAATAAATAAATATTGTTATTTTTTAAAATCGGTTTACCAGCGACGATATTTTATTATAACTCTTTGTTACCTACAGCACTGAAATTATTTTACGGGACGGTTTGAAAAACCGGAAGGCGGGACTAACACTTGTAAAGAATAATTTAAAATTACCCGTTAAAAAAATTATGCTTTCAACATTGAAAATCGAATGATAATACCTTGAAAACTTCTGATTTAGCATTGCCAAATAATTTGAAATTTTATATTTCTTTTGTAATACTAAAAAATATATTTTGATGAGTGGGATCCATACTACCATGGGTCTTGTTACTAAGTGTGGATGGTGGTGATCTTAGTTTCTTCAAGATTGCTTAATTTTTTAATTTTTATATTAGAAAATGACTAAAAAAATTAAAATATAATACGTTAAAGGGGGGAATGGAGGTAGAAAAGATGATGTTCGTGATGATTGTATTTCATTTGGGTGGAAAAACACCGTAAACACCGTTTCTCAGTGAAACGGTCACAGGATGCATCAACTCCACCAAAAGTCTAGCCAGATACTCCCTAACCAGGTTTCATACAATTACCACGTAGGAAGGGGATGCTATGACGAGTATTAAATCAATCACCCAACAGCATAAAGATTGACCGACGTCTTCCCTCGACAGTTGATCAGGCTGTTTTGGAAGAATTTTCCCAATATCATCTGATGGAAATTGACCAATCAGCGTTATAGGCTACTAGCACTCTACGGAGAGGGACTCTAACTTTATAAAGTAAAGAGTCCTGATGACACCATGAACTTGGAGCCTAATCAGATGACCAGGCAAGGATTAATTTCCACCTCCGGCCGTCCTAGTATGATCAAGAAATTATCATGCTACTAGGCAATGATGGGAGGGTATAAGACCCATTAAGGAATAGTTCCAAATAACTAGGTAGTACTTACCCATGCATTAAAATAATAAAAGAAAAAATATGTCCACATGGAGGCGTGGGGACTCAACATTCCATCGAAGACAGTTCAACCACCGTTTAGGTTTTTTCACTGCTGTGCGTTTGGGTCGAAAGTTTGTGTTCCATGTCATATGTGTCTTTATTTTATTGCAATTAAGTAAAAAAAAAAGTTAACTCGGAAGAAACGTTTTTCACACAAAAAAATTGCGCGACATTGCGTACATAGTCTCTAATCAAGAGTCTTCAGTTTTTACGTTATGAAGCACGCGATCAGGAGACAAAAGATGCAGCAAAGATATTATCGCCGTAGTATTGACACAAGCAAGTAGCCGGTAGTGGTAGCACAGGCTATTTGTCATGATTTGTCCGAAATTTCATGTTTGGGAGGTAACTAATAGTTCGACTTTGATGATAGGAAAGGCAAATTTTTGCTCTCGTCGCTGTTGATTGTATGATGGGCGTAAGTGTATCTACTATAATCAATGTGGCATAAATTGTCAAATGTGTGGTCGAAAAACCGTTTGTGATCAATTAAAAGGCCAAATTTGCTTAAGGAATCAGTGTCAATGAGCGGACAATCTGAAGCGGTTAAAGGTTAACCTCTCGAGGTCACCAGGTGAAGAGGTTAAATGTTCGCCTCTCACAATATGTTTTTTATTATTAAATAAAAGCAAGCACTTCTGAATTATTTTAAATTTAATTTATTCATAATTTTTATTACAATTCATATTATTTTATTACTGTTAACGTTTTAAACACTTCTTCGACCAAACGCAAAACTAAGAGAGCGTAATGGTTATAATTCAACATTAATTGAAATTAGTATATTTTATTAAAGCGAAGTGTCCTTTTGTTTCGCCGAATGTTGTCATTGTTGTTTTATTTGGAGTTTGCATTCTTTCTGAGTTGTGCCGCTACATATTCACTTGCGCTTTTATGAAAGCGTTTGTAATGGTTCGTTTGAGGCCGATGTCTAACAGTTTGAGTTTTGTGTCGTAGGTTTTAGTTATTGTTCCGTCGGTCGTTGATTAAACTGGAGCCGCTGAATTCAAGTTTTACGTTATTAAGAGATCAGATATGACAGAGGGATTGGAAAGTCTGTTTCCGCATCAATGTCTGTCAGTAAGATCTATCGTAAATTAATAGTCGCCTTGATTTGTTATCATTAAGTAAAGTTGTCTCAAGCTCAGACTTATTTAGTTTTTGAATTCAATGATTGCACTTGAATGTATAGACATATTAAATCTACTTTGGTGGTAAAACCATACTCCCTACTTGTTCCTTGAGTTGGTTTTCGATCTCGAACGCGGTCGTTATGAAGATGGTGATCTACCGGGATAATTTGATTTGAGTTTTAAAACCTTATGAGCTAGTTAATTTTTTCCATGTATTTCACGTTTAACAGAGCGATGGTGGTGTATTTCACTGACATACGATTTAATATTATCCGTTTCTAGCCATTGTGGTAATCGGTGTTGTTTTGAATTGTGCGGCTAATGGAATTGTAGAAAAAAGAAAGCGGATCTCACAGAAACATACCTTTCTAGTATCGCTCACTCGACGTACTAACCGATCCAATAACGTTCGCTTAAGCGCCACGTATTTGCTTGTTGTTGACAATGTCTCGATTACCTTTGACATTATCTCACAAATCTTGAAAGTACGTGCAGAACATATACGTTTTTTGAAGTGTTCTTCTTTATATGCTGAATACAATTCAAAACACTTTTTTGACACCCACAAAATTATTATTCATAAACAAATTTCATTTTAATAACCTTCCAAACCATTTAAACTTTGTGATGAAAGCTTATTTTCTGTCAGATACAAAGCTGAAAAATATAAACAAAACAAATTTATTATAAAAGGCAATGTTCTAAATTTGGATACACAAAAAATATTTCAATTTAAAAACTTATTCTCGGCTGTCAAACATTGATACAAAAAAATAGTTTACTATTCCCAATAAATTTGATACAATTTATTGTAATAGTAAAATCAAAGAAGTCAACACGATTAACAAAACCAAATCGATTTGACTTCATCAATCTATTAATAATGTCTTTGATTCTAAAAATCCTAAACCTTATTTTAAAATTTGTTAAAGTAAAATTTCTTCCTTCTATGTACTGACTTCCTATAATCAATAAATCTTTTCCATGAAATATATTCTAATTTCTTGATATTTATTTTCAAGTCAAAAAGAAAAATCTATAAATTCTTATAACAAATTCTTAGCACATTCCAAAATATACAAAATAAATCTTCTAACGAAAAAACAAACAATTCAAATAAAGTTTTTTTTTTGATTGTCGTATATTGTGTTTGATTTCTTTTACGAATATTCTAAGATGAAGCATGTAAGTCAAAGGAATCAATGGAAATAAAATATATGGAAGTGTTTTATTTATTATTTAGGAACTCGGTTCGTTATGAAAATATAGAATTGTAATGAAACCAATCAGTAAATGATGTAGGTTGAAATTTTCTTTAGACATGTAAAAATACGACACAGTGATAACGGAAATCAGTCAAATTGAAATTATTAAGGAATACATGTTTGACAGAGAAATTTATATTGAATTTGGTGAGCTGCGCAAATTAAGAAACGAAAACATGTAAAGCAATTTCCGGGTGTCATTTCCAAAATTAGTTTATATGTTTACGGAAAGAGGAATGAAATGTCATAGTGTTAGGTTAATTTTTATCAAATTATTACGACTTCAATATCAAAACCATGTAGTAAAATTATTTAAAACTATGGAAAGCCGCACGAAAGGCTTATGTACCGAGTTTCACTAAAATCAAATGTCACAAATTATTATATAAATATAGTTGTCTAAATCTCCTCTATGCCTAATTTGGCTCACAACCTTTTCAGATCCTCTAGCCAAGGAATTAAAAAAAAACATGATGCATATATGGATTATTGAAATTGCAGTAGTTTGCGTGTTTTCATTACACATGATGGTAGGTCGGCTGCCAGAGTCGGATTTTACTTATTTAAAATCCTTGTGATTTAAAAATGCCAAAAAAAATTTTAGGGGAAAGTAAAACCTCTGCTCCTAAAATAACCGATATAGCAAAGCAAGTATTTTTCATTTCAATCAGCTTTTGAAAGATTTATGTTATATATCTTGCAAACTGATGCTGTATATAAGTTCGAACTGCCCCAATAATTTTTTCGTTTCGACAAACTGTTCAACTTTTTGATTTATTTAGGATAATTCTCAATTGATTTTCTTCAAATATGAGATGAGAGCTATCACGCTTGCTGTTCTACTAATTTTGTTAGAAACGGTCGAGTTTGCAACATGTTTAACAATAGAAATTCTTCCTGTTATTAAAATACGCTAAATGTTGTAACGTTCTTGATGACCGAGTACTAATATTTGGTCCGACCTCATGATCAGGAAATTGAAACCATGGATTTTCTATACGTTATAATTTTTATTCGTTCAAGATTTTATTTTCTTATAAATAGTTCTTCTTTTATTATTCCCTTTTATTATTCTTGTATTTACAATAATTCTACTACACTGTTTCACTGACAATTTAATACCGAATGTCTATCCCTAACACCACCTCTTATATATACTACACCAAACAATAGCGATAATTCTAGAATACAACCCAACTGAAACCGATATCAATAGAAACATAATAACATGATCATCAAATGATTACACTTGACACATAGGTATGAAATTTATTCTTTTTAATTTGTTTAATTACCTATTTTATCACAGACTACGTTGTTTTATTATAGGATAAACAAAAATTTCCTGTTGCGTGTTATTTTGTTTGTGTTATGTTCATGTTTATTCAGGTGTTTTATATTCTTTTAGTGAAGCATTTTCTCTAAAGAGCATTTTCTAGAACGATGTTCTTTTGTACATCGTACTCCATAATCGTCACCATATGCAATTCACTACACTCCTAATCAGGACCTCTGCAAATTTTCTTCATTACGTCTACTGAAAAATAAACATATAAAAATTGCTATAACTAACTGATAGAAGTCACATTAAAACCACTGTGTTTGGTGATGCATTAAAAATAACTAAGCATCCGAAAATTATATCAGAAATGTGTGGCTAAACCTAAATTATATTAATCAAAAACTCGGATTCAATTACCAAATTCATCATAAACCTGTATATTAATGCTTCCAAATAATTAAATTCATCAAAAACCTCTTAAATGAAATCTTACGTCAAGTATAAAATAAAGTTTCCGAATCGGATTTCACCCCATAAAAGAAAATATATAATAAAAAATATAATTGAAAAAAAAACAGTAAAAAATCATTGACTTTGAAGAAATTGAAAATAAATGAAATTATAGAAAAGCGATAATAAAAACTTCGATCTTATGTCAAGACGACATACATTTATTCATATTCTGAATTAAATTATCCACCTACATCAAAACTTATTTTTATTGAGTAAAATAATATAACAGTTTATTGTTGTTATGATAATTTGTTTTCAGTTTATGATTAATAGCTGTGGAGTCTTTAGTAAAAGGTGTTATTATTTTCTTATGTTTTATATTCGTGTTCCAAGATACGGAATACTTTGTTTTAAAATATAATGTTTTGAATGTATGTATTGATATTTTGGTCCTATTCTTTATTTATTTAATATCTTTAACATTATGGATATTGGGATTAAATAATGAAACCAACATTTCTTATTCGCAACAGTCTTCTTTCAATACGATCAGTCGATACGACTGATACGATACGGTTGTAAACTTGTACTGATGGATTGCGAACAATTTGAAAGCAGGAAATTACTTGAATAACATAGAGCAATATTATTAAATAGCCTTGTGGAATATTTGCCTTATTTTTAAAATCTGAAACCGTTATCATTATAAAAGAAACAATTTGACAACACCAACGAAAAAAAGGTGTCAGCAGCCTGATCCGCAAACTTACCAACTTTAAGCAAAAAACACACACTAGCAAACGAGTAACAAAATTTAGGTTTTTTTGGTTTATTTTAAATGTATTTATTTACCTTAAACATTTTGAAAATGACAACAACTTAAATGAATTACGTTGATTTGGAATCTTATTTAGGCGTAAAGTAAGATTAAAGCAACATGCATTTGTGCATTGTGAAACTTTTTCAAAGAGTTTGAATTGTACTGCGACTAAAATGGTCTATTTTACCCCATCCTACTACTTCGTGGTGAATACCTAGTTAGAGCAATTCCTCAAGCAACTCCCAGATGGGTGGGGTCTCTTCTTCTAATATACAGAATCTACATTCGTCTCTCCGCTCCATCCCAATGTTTTAAGGTGTTTTCTTAGTTTACAGTGTTCTGTAAGAATCCCTGTCAGTATTCTTAGGCTGTTCCTATTCAACCTAAAGCACATTCCTGCTCTTTTTTAATTGAACGATCCAATCAACTCCTTGGATTACCTTAGACCGGCGTTGCTATTCCTGGCTTTGGAGAAATCGGTCATAATTGCTTCCCTCATTCTTTCGTGGATGGCTTTTGTCCCCAGTTCACAAAGGGGCTCGGGTTTTTTTACTGTTCTTTTTACTCGCGTTTTTTGCACACTTGCTTTTGCCTTCCGGAAAGGGGGTTTCTAGAAGAAAAGCAGCTCCCTACTGCTCATCCGCCGTATACGCTCAATCCGGCCTTCGCAACGAAATCTCGACCCCGTCCTCCGCCAAAGGCTACAGGTGCTTCTGAGATATTGTCACAGAAGATTCTGAAGCTGCTCTCCTTTGCCTTCCTGATTTCTTTATTGTAGGTGGTAAGTACCCTGGTATGCTCTCCCCAGTTTCGGGATTGTTTTGCTCTACTAAAGTGCCTCCGTACTTCTGTTCTTAATTTTGGCTACTCCTTGCTCCACCAAAACGCGTCCTTCTGCTCTTTTACCGTAGTAATTGGGTCGCTGGCTTCGAACGCCTTGGTAATTGCCAGTTTTACTTTCGCTACAGCTTGTTCTAAGGCCGTATTGTATTTTACTGTTCTTCTAACCGTTACTAGCTGTAGTCCTTCTTTTAGGTTCTCCTCAAATTGGTCTTATCCTGTGCTCCTGTGGTTCCGAAATGGGGCGATTCTTCTTTCTTACTATTCAGTTCAGACAGAACCATTCTATGATCCGGCAGGAAAGACTCATTTGAGACTCCAGTTCTTTATTAACTGTCCTTCACTGGTCCTTCCGATCGTTAAATCTAACACTTCCAGTCTTGCCTTGGTGACAAAAGTTGGTGTGTTTTCAAAGTTAAATATGCTAAGGTTTTCTTTAGTTAAAAATTCTAAGAAACTCACCTCTCTGTTTCGTATTAGTACCCCGCCCTTGCACAGTATGCCGATGCTAGCACTATTTGGCGGTGAATGCCTCTAAGCGTGATGGTGGTTGACTTGGCCACCAAGTCTTTGGTAAGAAAATCTGAAAGACAAATAAAATTAATGTTTTTCCTAATTATAATGCTCTAGGTGAGTTTGCATTGGGATACTACCTTTGTCTCGCTGATTGCTAGGCCTCTCACGCTGTTTTTGTGATTGATAATTCCACGAGCTCCCGAGAGTTCCTAGGCGTGAGCCCTAGCTGTTTCTTTGTGAATGTCCTTGCCACAATAACTGACGCTGCTATGGCGTGGTGAACATTCACTTGAGCTACGAGACAAACTTTCTTCCGGCTCCATTAGATGTTGTTGGAGAGGGATCTACACTCTACCATCACATGACCAAGTTTGAAGTGAATCCCCTTAAACCCGATCCTGTGATCAGCCCATCCTATTGCTGATTAGCTTACTAGCTCTGCCTCGATTAACACCATCTCCTCCGCACTAACCCACCTTACTTGCCTTAATTACACCAGCATAGCTGGTGTTTGGTCTCTGTCCTCACGGGTTGCTATCCTGGGCTTCTTTGCTGCTTTTTCTTGCAGCGTCGTAGGCTCTGACCCGCTTCACGTTTTCAGCTGCGAGAGTTAGGGCCAATGTTGTTTCCACGAGTTCCATATTATTCCCACGAGTTTCACGGGAAGGCAAGTCGACCAAGTCGCCCTGATTAACTTGGCCAGGCAAAATTCACCTGAAGGGCGTGCGGTATTCAGGCAGCTCCGTTCAGAACCGAGCTATTTGAATGAGTCCCCAGCGTGGATGATCATTGGCACGGCACAAATCGCATTACCATTTTTTCCAGCTCGCACAAAATGATTTGCTCTACAGCTGGATCATTAGCGCAAGCAAGAGTTTGGATAAACGCCTAACTAAAATTAAATACTCAAGTACAAAAAACTAGTATAATATAAAATCGAAAGAATATACTTCCGTAACTCGTGAACTTATTGAACCAAATCGTTTTATGTATTCTTGAAATTTGCCATGTCCAGAGATAAATTGAATTGAGAAAGGTTGTGTCGCTAAAAAAGAAAAATGTATGTCTATCTGAGATATCCCAATATGTTTACCTATTGCTGAGTATGAATTGCATTTTTCCTTAACGGTCGTTAAAGTGATCGGTGAAGAAGTCGCCTGTTTATCGAACAAACCATTATTTAAATCAATGGATTTGTGTAAACCAATGTCTATTAACTTTATGGAAAATTTTACCTTATAAAGAGGAGCAGTTATCACAACTTTGTTTAAAACCCGATTGCGCACACTGAAATTCGTGTTCGGGATTCATGGACGGAATTCACTACCAGTTCTTCATAATTATCTATAAATAAATATATTTAACTTTATATTGGTAAAAGGTAAATACAAAATCTTCATGGATAAACGGAACACAACCAATAATATTTTGATTGTTGCATGTTCGTTGGTTCGAATCCCCAAAATTATATTATTCGTTTTATTACATATCACAACCCAAAATTAGAATATTTTATTAACTTAACAGATAACCTCACCCACATCAAACTTAAACATGCAAATCTATTATTCAAAAAAAAAACATAAAAGCCCCTAAAATTTAAAAAACAGTGTGGTCCATTTAATGTGCGACAGACGGAAATTCTAAAGATGTTTCTATAATGTTCTAACAAATAAAATAAATTTTAAAAAAAAATCACATTATGTGGATCATAATGTTTGTGACTTATTCCATTATGTCAATCTATTCTGTTTATAAATTTATAATGTTTTTTGTTTGTCCAATAAAACATCAAAAGTATTTCGTTTTGATTTTTTTCTTATTAAAATTCATGTTGTTCTGGATAATTCGATTTAATGTATAAACCGAAAAACGTCATTAAAAATAATAATAAGAAAGTTTAATGGTTTACGTTTTTTTTTACAAAACGAGGTTAAAAAACGTTTAATGGGTGTTGTGATTAGGAGAGCTACCTAAGTAGCATGATTCGTGAAACCAGAAAATTTTAATGTCTTTAAAAGTAAACCGTTTTTTCATTGGTCGAGTTGAACAAATTTTGATTCAAAGTTGTAATCTTCAGCTTATTATATTCTTTGAAAATTATTCCTTGGTTAAATTTGTTTTTTATGCCCACTTCTGGAAAGAAGGATGATTTTTTACCATTTCACAAAAAGAAATAATTTTGTAGACAAACGAATTTTATTCATAAGATAGATTTATTTTATGAAAAAATGTTCCTTTAGGAAAAAAAATTGTTCCTAGATTTATTTTATGAAAAAATGTTCCCTGGTAAGGCGAATGAGCATTGGTTACGGAAGGCGAATCAACTCGACTACCTTCAGGACATCGTTCTTAATATTAACTTTGGTGGAAGCAATATTTACAGAAGAGGCGGTGCAGTAACAGATGAAACTCTTGATGATTTTCTATTTTTTTTTTGTATTCGGATGACCTTCTTTAATTTAAATATTGATATGAGGAGTTAAATGTAACTCAGTATGAAGAGTGGAATTTTGAACAATCAGTTGTGAGTGAAATTTTTTCTTTGTTGTTTCTCATTGAATTTAATAATTATATTGGAAGTAGTAGTGGTGGTAGTCTCGATTCATCTGAAGTTTTGGGGTCTTCTGAGTCGTAGTGAGCTTAGGATAAAATTTGCCGAACCCACAAACTGAGTCTGATCGGAACCAACTCAAGGCACACGTATCCTCAGGACGCTAGGATTGCTTGTGGTAATTCTGACCTATTACAGCCGAAACTTACGCTCTCGTTGAAATAAATTTATAACATTCAAATATTGATAACGAGCTAAATTTGTGCACGCTAATTAAAATGTTAAAATGTGTCTTTAATTATTTTCTTTTTATTAAAAAATTAATTGTTATCAGTTAAAATATTGAATACAAAAAACTTAATAAAATGCCACAAAAACTCAATAATTTTAAAAATAAATTTATTTTTAAACTCAATTTGAACAATCAATTAGGTAAACCATTATACATTAAACACTTGTGGCAATATCACACTACTGATTAGAAACTTAATCTTTTGATCAAAATTCGCATAATAACCGAACGAACAAATTTATCTATGTGTTATAACAAGAATTTCATATATTTATGTTTCTTTTAAATATATATTAGTCGCATTCCCATCAAAAAGGGAAGCGATGTTTTAATTATTTTTTGCTCTAAGAAAACAAGAACTCTTAACTATCGTTTTTTTTAGATACTATTCATGACCAGACCCCCAACCCCCACCCCTTATTGAACTACTCTGAGTCCGGTCAACATTTTTACCATCACCATTGAACTCAGCATCCTCGATTATGTAAAAATCAATAATAATGACAATAATTTCGATACTTTGTATAACCGACTCCCCAACCCCCACCTATTATTGGACTACCCTGAGTCCGACCCCAATTTTTATTATGATGATAATTTCGATATATTTTATAACCGACACCCCAACCTCCATCCCTTTTTGGACTACCCCGAGGCCGGCCCTCATTTTTATCATCATCATTGAACTCAGCATCCCCGATTATATTGAAATCGACACCAAACATGACATGCAAAAAATATTTTTTTCTACGATAAGGGTACCCCATTGGGACTAATAAACAAATAAATAACTAATTTTTAAAAGATGCCTATATATTAATATTACGTGAATAATTTTAATAATTAATTCAAAAAATGTTTATGTCACCGATCAGGGGGTAGAGTATTGTATTTGTTATAAAATTCTGATTCTAACGATACCCCACATGACATATTTTACTCATTTAATGTGTCAACCCCACCCACGAGGTTGGTTGAGGGTGGGGGTGCAAACCAACTTTTGGACTCGAAAGTGGCGCCGGTCTGAATAAAAGATAATGGTGCCATTAAATTTTTTTATCTCTTCCCATTTATTTTATATAGATTTTTATATGCTAAAACTTAAAGAGGGTGTAAAGGGGGGGGGGTGGTTCCTACCACCCCAACCTCATAAAGTTTTCGGGAGACAGCCAAGCCCGATCGATTGATATCAAAATCACTAAATCGAGTCAAAAAATTTTCCGAAAACCACGTTTTCTGCCCGATTCTTAAAAAAAACGATAGTAAAGGTTGTACCCAGATTAAGAAACATGTATGAGTGCAACAAGTCAACAATTCATTTATCAAATATTCATTTATAAACATTTTGTGTGAACTCACACATTTTTATACAAAATTTGTTGTATGCTCATGCAAACACAAGTTTATTGATTTGTTGCCTTACACTAGTTTTAATACCTGTTTCTAATTCTAAATTCCCCTTTATAGAGTTATTTCTATTCATATCACAAAAAATAAGTACACATTTCCACACGAAAAAAGTGCGATCATACATTTAATAAATCTTGAACTGCCGTATGGCTGAATTATTATTATTGATCCAGACCCATGTTTTGTGTTTTTGTTTTGATTTTCATGCTGATATATAGTACTGAAATTAGGATAATAAGGTGTTTTTTTAGATGGTTTTGATTCTTAATTTAGAGCTAAAATCGAAATAGGGCCGATTGTTACAATTTAAAGTGAATATATTTGTTTTATTTTATGTTAACTGGAATTAAACTAAAACTTCGAGTCGGTTTTTTCCGACATTTCAGTGATATTATTTTCCACAGTTTTCTGTCCTTAAACAAGATTACACTACAACAAAATTAAGGTTAGTTTTTATGGATCAACCCATCCTTACAAAATGATATATCGATTAACTAATTTTTAAAAGATGCCTATATATTAATATTACGTGAATAATTTTAATAATTCATTTTCAGAGAATAATTTGTAATACATACTAATCGATTTTCAGAATGTTTACAGTATATTTCTTGCAAAGCTTTATAGTTCTCCAAGTTATTAATTAATTTACTATCAATTTCTTAATAGGATTAAAATATTAAATAATAAAATGCAGAAATTATTTTCGAAGTATTGACATAAGATTTTGAAACTAAAACTTACATGTAAAACTACCAATTTATAATGTTTATCATCAGTAGTTATTGTTATATGCACCAAACCAACAACATACAAACTTTAATCTCTTTTCAATTCTATATTCATATCTTTCATATCGTAACAGTCTGAATAAAGTAAGCATAGTTGGTTGAAATTAGCATTTCCTATTAAAAATCTAATCCAATAATCTAATCCAAACCTCTCAAACCACACAACTATAAAATTATAATTAAATCAATAAAAACAAAAAAAAATCTAATTATTTCTGTTCATCTTGAATTCCACTCACGAATTTGGTTTAATTTTCTTCAACAATTTTCCGTAGAATATGCTTGTTGGGTTTGTTATTATTTTTGCTCTTAGATTTTTCTAATTTTCCTCATTTATTTTTTGTTTTTTTTTTTTTTAATTTAGTAATATGGCGAACATGCATTATAATTATCCATATAAAAGGAATTTTTTTTGTTGGTTATGGTTGACCTAAAATTAATCGATTTTAAGGATTGAATGAAAAATAAAAGAAAAACAAAACAGATATTTGTGGTTGGAGGTTGAATATTTAATTTGAGGAAATAAAAACATGGAAAATTGCATATGGGGATGGACTTACCTATATCCTTTTTTTATTTTTTTCCACGTCAGCTAAAATTGTACAGACACATGGTAAAATTGTATTTAAAAAATATTTTTATTTGATGAAATAATAAAATTCTGAAATTTCAACACAACGGCATGTCATGGAAGAATTCTCTAAACCTGCAACACAAATTTAAAAAAATGAAAAATATTTATGTGGAATTTCAAAATTATTCCAATGTTGTTAATCGAGTAAGTGTTTTTTCACATATCACCATTTAACCACCCCTGTGTCATATTTTCGGTGCCTCCCTCCATGTCAAAATTTTGTAAGGGAATTTTTGTTTTAAAATTTTCAATTCACTCTAAAAATTTAAATTCTTCTGTTGTTTACAAATTCTGTAGTTTTCGGCATTTCCGTCTTCTTACTTAAAAACATTTCAACAATTCCTAAAACTTTCATTCAAATTATTTGCTGTACCCACAAATTAAATGATTTTTGATTTCTAATTTCGATTAATATAATAGTCAAGATGTAGTCAATTACATAACCTCAAATAAATGTGATTTATAGGTTTTGAAGTGTATTGTGAGTTTTCTATGGTCAACGATCTATTACTTTTATTAGATTATTTGCAAATTTATGATTATAGATTTAATTTTAGTATAGATTGGTTTTGGTTGATGTTCTGACTTCTGAAAAAGGTGGTTCATTGTTTTATTCTGAGGTAATGGGTTTGATATTATTTCGATCTGAAAGACCTAAGTAGGTATAACAATCTTTAGACTCTATAGTGTTTTGAAGGACGTTTTCACCTCAACAACGTATTTTCGTGCGTCAGCATTATTTGAGTGACGCAGTAAATAAATTCTCTGCTAAACTGGCACCTTAATTCATGCGGGCAATCATTAAAACTAGGATTGGTAACGTGCCTTACGAATGTGAAGGTCTGAATGGTAAAAATATCTGGTATTGTTTTCTACAGTTTCCTGTATCTCGCTTTCGACCACTGGTGTTCAGACTAATATTGTTCTCTATTTCTGGTTTTGTATCAGGTATCTAACAATACCGACGGACATTATTGACTGAAACTTATTGTTCCGTGACAATCTTTTATAGATTTGGCGTGTAGTGAGATTTACTTTCGATCTGGTTATCGGTTCCTGTTCGATGCCTAATCCCAGGTAGCCACATTGCTTAAAGCAAATTCCGTGATCTCGGAATTCTTCTTTGTCGCTTTATTTTTTTCTGATTTAAATTACCATCATTAAGATTTTTGCTCTGTTACTTGTATTTTATTCAGATGGTGTAACGACGCACAGTCGATATCAAAATCCACGTTCAATAAACAACTAAGAGCATCACTCTTTATTATTGCTAAAAACTCGTAAAAACGAAAGAAGGATTCGCAAGGAATAGGAAGTCGATACATGTATAAGTTTAGATTATAATTAACGATCAAGGGAATTATATTTGTTTTTCTTTTTTTACTATCAAGAGATAAATATTAAAACTTTGGTTATTGTATTAAAAAAACGTTTTGTGGTATGAACCAATATATAAGGTAGATATAATTCAAAAGTTTGATGATAGGTAAAATACAAAAAAAAGGCTAAATAGAATTCAATTGTGTAAAAAGCGTTTTATTGTTTTTTTTGTGATTAGATAAAATAACTAATTCTAATTATTAGTTTGATGTGATGTGCAGACTGTCGGTCAATCGCATATCCATGATAGGACATAGGGGACATAGGCGATCTATGATCATCTGTACCTGTTAAGGGGTGAAGCCCCATGAATGGCTTCTTAGTCCTACCATTTAGAAAATTTTATTCCAAAATACAAAAAAGAAAATCAATTTTTAACTAAACACCCTCCGAGGGTAGGTTAAGTCATGCCTTCAATGACATAAGTTTCCGCGGAAACTTTCTCATCGAGATGAGGGAGCGCCGCTTCAACTTCTGCCTTCTCTGCTTTTCTTTATCGCATTTATCTTGGCCCGGTTTTGTCTCACAATGCTGCAACCCTCTTTTAACCAATAACATACTTTAATTACCAACCATAACAAGAATATTTTTAAAAAAAAAATTTTTTTAAAACAAATAAAACTAAAAAATAAATCTTCAAAAAACATCAAACAATAATTTTACATTCTCTATAAAAAAACAGGTTCAAATGAAAAAGGATTTTTGTCTCTGTTTCGGCGCCAGTTTGTTATAACCTGAACTTAAAAACAATGTTATGAAAAAAATAAAACGACCCCTCTCCCGGTCATATGAAATGTATACTAAAAGTAAAAGTAAAAAAGTCCATTCAATTATTTCCAAAAATGTGTCGTTACAATGTTTAATAAACATCTCTGCTCAAAACTAAAAACAATGTGCGCTTAAAAACCTACTGCCGAAAACGAATTAAGAAACCTTTAACACAAACCGAATTCTTGAAATCGTATTTATTCAATTTTTTTCGTGTGCAACAAATATTTTCGCATGCAAAAAATACTATTTCGAAGAATGAAAAATGTTTTATAGGCTTATGTGCGAAATATATATTTTTCGTTTATTTTGTTTTAGAACAAAATTTGTATATTTGAAACAATATTTGTATAGTTATAGATGGGTATAGTCAGCGTAATCGATCAAAGATTTCACAACAGTCCGATTGTAATTTTCTTTTAGTCAACACTGGGATCAAATCTATTTTGGATGA
This sequence comes from Diogma glabrata, assembly GCA_963693315.1. NCBI lineage: Eukaryota > Metazoa > Arthropoda > Insecta > Diptera > Cylindrotomidae > Diogma > Diogma glabrata. Next base: position 286,227,309 of record OY856188.1, read on the forward strand.
CATTTAATTTAACCCTTCTTGTGGCTCTGTCTTCTTCTAGCATCGAGCCACTATTGTATTTAGATTCAATCTCGGTATAAGAAAGAATGTAAACAATATGTTTCTTTAATTGTATTCCACTTTTTGCTAATTATGCTGTTGCTTGTATTAATTTTTGTGGCAGCGATATCTACCGATGTATTTTGCCTATTTCCAAGTAAATGTATTTTTATCCCTAAAAAAATGTAGAATTATGGCATAGTTTTGGCTGCCAGATAGTTTCAACCTTATATAACTCGTTCAGTATAACACCGCAGTGGATGTTTTGGTCTAAGGGCTACGATGGGTTAATGTACCCATATCTTTTTTCATTGCCAGTTCCATTTTCCATTTAATAAGTTTGAAACATTGAAGGTAAATTAGTTTGCTTACATCCATTAAAATTTAAATTCATGGTTATTTGTTTGCATAGATCGCAAGGTAAAATTATTATAAAAAGGGAGAATAAAAATAATCTGAAGTTACTGGAGCTTAAAACGGATGCTTTGCAGTCTCTCAATTTCTTTGTTCTATTTAGATAAAAACCAATTAGTTCCATCCCATTCAGGTCTAGATATTTTTATTTTTTTTCCATTTTCTCTGAATAAATCTTTCTGTGTAAATCAGAATCAAATTTGTTTTTTGTGTTTTGTCTAATATTCAAACTCAATATTCAAAAATGTATAAAAAGAGAGAAAAACATCGTGATAGCAAAACTTTCAAATTATATTTCTCTTTTCTCCATTTCGATTTGTTTTTCAATGTTTATATATATAACCACAAACGTTTTTATTAAATAGATCGTATGTTGTTGTACATCTACACCTAGATACATCTATGGTATCTATGTGTTGCCGTGACACATATTATAATTTCTATTACATAACACTTTTTCTTAAAAATAAAAAGTTGTTTTATAATTATACCTCCCCTCCACCCCATTTTCTAAAAATTGTTAATACAATCATTAAACCTTTAATGTTGGTAAACAAAACACAAACTTTAATTAAACAAGACAAAACTAATTATGACTACACTAAAAATATATAAACCGTAATTCTCCCCACCCACCCACTCAACCCCTGTTTATAAGATTTTCTTTGGTGTAAAACACATAAAATTTTAATTGAAACTTAAAACTTACAGAAACATAAAAACGATAACTTAACTAATCAAACACAAAAATAAATAATTAAAATTGTTTACTCAAAATTAAGTTTACATTTCTTATTTAATCTTCTAAATTATTAATAAAATTTTTATAATAAGACAATTTTCTTGGAAAATTATGATTTGTGTTTTTTTTTGTTGTTATAATTGGAACTTTTTTTTCTATGGCTTTTACCAGAAAGTTATCTAAATAAAATAAAAAGTTTTAGCGACCGAAAAGCCGTAAAAAGAAGGTAGATTTTTGGTAGATGGTGGAATGAAATCACAGGTCCCAAACAGACTTGGGTGCACTGAAAAATAATTTGGTGGAATCTAAAATATTAGTTCAACAAAATCAATTTTTTAGTATCAACCAATCGTTTTTAACGTTTAACAAAGCATTTGTTAATTATAAAAATCGTTTTGTCAATTGTATTAAAATTTGATTGACTTGTAATTATAGATTTTCAAAAAAATTTTAATAGTTCTCTCTCATTTCGATTAGAGATCATTATTAAGGTTCACCAATCTCAAAATAAAGGATGTTTACCAGTATTAGTATTCTGTAAAAATCCTGCTGAAACTATATCAACTGCTAAGTTAAAACTTCTGTTACACAGTTGGACAGTGTTATTGATGACTTTTGTGTTTTATCTTCTGTAAAAAATGTAATCCACTTGGATGAAAACAAAAATTTGCGAGAAATTAAAAAAGAGAGATAATTTAAAAAATTTTCTACGAAAAATATAGCAATGTGAAAAAATAGCAATACTAATATTTTTATTTTTTGAGGGGTGAGTAGTGATAAGGGGTAAACAACTTTTTAACCTAGCTGTCCGTCATTTGAAAGATTTAATTTAAGTAACGTTGCAATTTTTTATACAACTTCACATTGTATAGTATTTGACATTTGAAGACGAAATTGTCTTTTTAATAGTGTACATCCTCCCTCCGTAACCCAGAACCGAACGGTGTAAAGGAGAATTAGCTCCATTGGAAAACCAATGGAGTTGTTATAGCAGGCCGCGTACCTAGTTCGATTTTGAACCCTAAACTAGCTTCAGTCTGCGGAAACGAGAGTGTGTACCTGCTGCCTAGTACAAATCGTTGAAATATACGCGTGTATTGGTTATATAGCGGTTCGGAGATAAAAAGAAAAGATGAAAAAAGGAATCCCTGGCGGCCCAGCAGGTCGAAGAAGCCACGACCGTCACGTCACCCCATAAGTCTATTTACAAAAACAACAATTGGAAATAATCGCAGAAGATATCATACAGATACGTACTGTACACAGGTACATATACATACCCACATACATACGCATATATACATCATAACGCATATGCAACCCCATTTATACACGCATACAACTATATGTCTCAACCTGCATAAAAAAAGAGGATATCATATGGTTTACTCACCCCTATAGTTGTTCTGGATCCCTCTCCTTGCACCCTGCATCGGCCTTAGTCTACCATTTCAATACTTCTCGCCAATGATTATTTGTGCCACACAACACCCAGCAATATGTATTCATGCAATTACCCAGTTCCAGTTTACTTCTTATAGATTCTTATATAATCAGCCTTTATTGGTTAAAATTGGTTCTAAGAAGTGAGTATGTAAGATCCATAATCAAAATAAAAGACAGTAGTATTGACCTATAAATACAGGTCGTTACAGATGATCTGACCTGGTTTTTCCTTAAACGTTGTTTGACGCTATATGTAGCACCATACTGAGTTAATTCGATGAACCAAGATCACGCAATTTTCACACATAAATAAAATATATTAACCCAGCCGTAATACCGATAGCAACAGTGAAGACGTTTTACTGCTTTTGCTTCTAGTTGTCCTTCATCCAAAATGCCGAACAAAAATCTTTTGCTTCAATTAAATTTACACATCAAAACTATGTTTATTTGTCTGGTTAATAGTCAACAAAAAAAATATTCATTAGTTTTTATATTATTCTTAGGTAATTAAGAAAGCTTGGTATTATTCTAAACATACTCATATATGATTCTAAGTACTTAAGATTTAATAAATTACTGTTTATCATTACATTAAACTTGATACATTATATGCTAATTTTACCTGAGAACTGGTGAAAAGTTTATCATATGACTAATCATAAAGAATGGCTTTGACGAATAGCAGTATATTGAAGGTTGGAATATATATAATCCGGATTCCAAGCCCGAAAATTAAATTAAGCTCCATAAGCTCGTGGATATAATTACGAAAGAAATTACAATTTGTTTGGTTATGTTGCGGTCCATTTCCTGTAGCGTCTAGCAATTTCAGTTTGATTACGACAACACAGCACAAAAAAAACTAAACCGCATATTATAGACTACGATTACCGTAATAACGGATCGTAACAGTTATGGCTCGTAAAACAACTGGTTGTGATGCTCGCGACCCACGCCTTAAATTATAATTCATCGGTCGCTATCTTGGGTTAAAGCAACCACAATTTTCCAATAAGTAGTTTTCTAAATATATTAAGTGTTCACGGAGTTGAATGGGATAAAAAATATTCTTATCTAACCTCGTAGGACAACTCCAAGGCTTCCCATCAGCTATCAGACATAACAAAATTGCATAATGTCACTAAAACGACACATGTGAATGACACAATAAAAAATTTCTATTCCACCTTGTGGCACTAGTAACAACACAAAACACATACATATTTTTTTGAGTGGTTAGTTGTTTTATTTTGATTTCTTTTTTTTTCTATACTTTTCTTCGAATAACTAAAAATTTTCTAACCACTCACCGTTTACTCCAAATTTTAATAAAATAATCACAACACATTTAATGATTCAATCTTCATTTTCCAACTTTTTCCTCTGACAGCTCAACCACCGAAAAAAAAATCCAATCAGAAAAGAGAGCCTCTGTCGTTGAGTCTCCGTATTTATAGTTGATGGAAAAGGTCGATTTCTACGATAAAAAAAGAAACAATCAATTTTTTGTCATGTTTCCATCAACTTTGTGTACCCAGTAAGAAGTTGGTTTATTTTATTTTTAATTTTGGTTCGTTCGGTCTCATTTCAAAAGAACAACGGATCATCGAATTTAAAAAAAGTCATAATTATGTATAATTGGGTAATTTTAAACGAAATTTTTTATCATGGATCCAGCATCGTATTTAGGGAGGATTCTGCTCGGTCTAGACCCAGGGTCACTGATGTAACCGGCTCAGCACCCCACAATTTAAAGACGACAATCTATGCGGCTCATGAAGATGAGATACCAAATACTACCAACTTATATCGTTCTATGATAGAGAGCTGAGTGTAGTGCTGTTGTATTAAAATGCTCCTTATATCACTCCTTTACTGCATTCTTACAGTGCGACTGACTATAAAAAATAAAAATCCAATTTGAATTTTCTTTCAAATGCTTACACCTAATTTTTGATTTAAATTTGATGATTCCCTTGTGCTGAAAAATAAAATTAAATTGTTTTTCTCAATATTTTATTCATCTATGCAAATATTGGTATTATATACAAGCAAATAAATAGGATGACAAAAAAGTACAACTTTTCTTCTCCCTTATATAGTTAATGCAAAAAAAGTCCAAGCGGCACGTATATTCGCTAGAAATAGGTAAATTTCGAGATCATACAGTTTTGTGTGCCAGTAGAATCTGATGTATCAGATTAGTTTAAACAAAACAAACTAATTACAAACAGATATCGAACAAATTTAAAAAAAAAATCTACGTATAAGCAAAACTATATCTATCCAATTTTGCAACAAGCAAATATCAAATCTACCACAAAACATATGTGTGACAATTTATGACACAAACCAGCTCTATATCATATGTCGTGCAATTACAACAAAATATCAAAATAGTTTATTTCTAAGAAAAAAAATTAATTTCTTCTATTCAAATCTTTTTATTTTTTTGTTTCATTGACTGTTATAAGGTTTTTGGAAATTTTAGTTATGGATTGTTGCAAACTTTTTTGTTGAAGCCAACAAGTCAAAAACCTCTAACTGCAGAGGTTTATATTTATAAGAAACGGATTAAAATGTTTTCACAGATTCTATATTTATGAAGTTTTTAAAAATATTAGTATCCAAACAGCCGTTATAACGGATTTAAAAAATCAATTTTCTTTTTAGTATAAAGCCTCTAGTTCCTTAACCATGAGTCAAATTTTTCTGATTTACGAACTCGTCCTCGTGTGTCCTCGACACACATTTTTAGAAAAGGTTTTTGATCTGGCTCTACAAATGCGACCGTGAGAATTCCGGTTGTTTCAAAAAAAATTTTTTTTGCAAACATTTTTGTTGGAGCCGCTGACTCAGGAACCTCTGATTGCAGAGGTCTATTTTTAAAACAAATTGATAAAAAAGATTCCAAAAATTCTAAATTTGTTAATTTTTTTAAAATATTAATATCCAAACGGCCGTTATAACGGTTTTAAAAAATCTTGTTTTTTCGTCTCCGCTTATCATATATAGTCGTTTGGCACAAAATTTTTTCCGAAATTCCGAGATGAGGCACATTACAATAAGTAGATTTTTATATAAAATCTACCTAAAAATAAAAATATAATCGTCTCCCAAGGACTGAAATAAAATAAATAAAAATTTCACTCTTAGGAGTTAGAACAAAATAAAAAAAAATTTAATATTACTAAATAGAATAAAACTAAAAGTTCTGTGTCGTTGACGTCTGGAGATCGTTCAGTATCTGCCTCGCATAACCCTCATTTGTGTTTGAATTCCTACCAAGGTTATCCTTATGACTCAACACCTTTTCTTCAAAAAAATGTCTATGAAATAATCACATAATAAACATAAATCATTGCCCACTTTTAATCATGTAATTTCAACATAAAAACCATATCATTGAAATCCATAATCTTGTGATCTCCCCTAATATAAAACCATTCACGTAACATTTTATACAGATAAGTGAATATGGTTGAATAACAAATCTGTGTTGTTTCTTCGTTTTTTGTTTAGTTCGTTCACTGGTTCATTTAATATCTACATAGCACTTTTATTTAAGGTTTGAGGTTTACAATGTTGTATGAAAAAAATAATGATAATAGTTTTAGATTAGTTTGATAGCCAACAGTAGAATAAATAATAAAAAAAAACAGGAAATACTCTTAGCAGGGTATTATGGTTATGGGAGATGCAATTATTCTCGTTTGTTTTATAGGAGGAATGATAGCGTAGAAAATAGAGAAATTGTTATAATTTAGATTCGATAGTTTAGATTAATTGTGAAAATGTTTTTATCGATTATCAGATGCTTAGAATGAAAAGTCTATTGTTGATTATATTTTATGCTTTTAAAGAATTTTCTTTATCGGTTTTGTTTGTGGAAAAACGTGATTATGGGAATTTTATGTTACTGGTTTAATTAAATTCTTTTGTTCTGTATTTAATGAAATATGTATTTATTATTATTTCGTGTGAATTCGATTTTATATCCAAATATGAGTTATAAGGTGAACCAAAATAAGAATTCAATCTAGATTTTAGGTCGTAGTACTAAAATGGTGGGTAGTCTGCAGAACACCTATTTGTTTTAAACTTTAATGTTTGTTGTTTGTTTTTTATTTTTGATCGACGATAGGACAATCTTGCATACTTCAGGTATGCTATTGACAGATGAGCTACCGTGCGATATCAATATCACTAGCAATAGCAGGGAGATATTTCTAGCCAATTTGAAATCTTAGGGATGCGGACGGATGAACTCTATTTGGTCAATGGTTGCACTCACAATCTTAGTTAGAAAAATATGGAGGGGCTGAAATCTCAAGCTCTGAGATATCAAGACTTCGGTCTGGGTTAAGGATTTTGATATAGTTTTCGGCAACAAAACTTTTATGAGGACATGGTTTTTAGTTTTGGGCAGCGATGAATATCAAACATAACTCTTTGTTAAAGTACAAGTATTCAAAGATAGACTCTGTTTAAAAATTTATTACAAAACTAACACGAAACATCAATACGTTGCCGGATAATTGTAATCAAAATTCCAAAAATATTGTTAAATTAAATAAAATCAAACTTTTTCAAAATTCCAAAAATATTCTAAAAATTAGAATGAAATCAAATATTTAAACTTTTTCTAAATTCTGCCAAAAATTCTTAAAAATTCGAACTTTTCCAAAATTCTAAAAATATTGCAAAAATTATTACAAAATCAAAAATTAAAACTTTTTTCAAAATTCCAAAAATTATAATAATATCAAAAATTAAAAATTTTTCAAAATTCTAAAAATATTTCAAAAATTCTTACAAAATCAAAAATTAAAACTTTTGCCGAAATTCTAAAAATATTGCAAAAATTATTACAAAATCAAAAATACAAACTTTTTCAAAATTCCAAAAATATTTCAAAAACTACAACAAATTCAAAAATTTCCATGTCCAATTTCATTTTAAATTACATTTACGTCATAAAAACAGCTACATTTTTTTTCCCAAAATATTGGCTAAAAAATTAAATGAAATCATTTTTTGACACACTTGACATTATTTTTTGACAAACTTATAATGCCATAATTCTCTATAATAATAATAAAATATCATGTCATACGAACTATTAATTTTATTTTTTTCTAAAAAAATTGGGTAAAAAATAAATAAAAACCTTTCTTTTGACACACTTGACAACATTTTTTGACAAACTTATAATGCCATAATTCTCAATAATAATAATAAAATTTCATTTCAAACAAACAATTTATTTTTTTTCCAAAAAATTAGGTAAAAAACTAAATAAAAATCTTTTGACACACTTGACAACATTTTGTTGACAAACCTATAATGCCATAATTCTCAATAATAATAATAAAATTTCATTTTAAACAAACAATTTTATTTCCAAAAAATTGGGAAAAAAAAATAAAAATCTTTCTTTTGACACACTTGACAACACTTTTTTGTCAAACCTATAATGCCATAATTCTCAATAATAATAATAAAACTTCATTTCAAACAAACAATTAATTTTATATTTTTTTTCCAAAAAATTAGTTAAAAAAATAAATAAAAATCTTTCTTTTGACACACTTGACAACTTTTTTTTGACAAACTTATAATGCAATAATCTAGTTTTTGATCTCACATACCAATCCCGACCATCAAGATTTCTCCAAATTCAATGTTCCTACTCGTAATCACTTAAAATGAACGTTTTTTAAGCCAAAAATATGCAAATTTCCTTATTTTGACACACATAATGATTTTTTTGACACACTTCCGGTACAGTTATCGAACACTTTCTCGAAGAAACGAGCCGTTATATAATTCTATAACTGGGATGTAATGATTGATTATTGGCAGCCCAATTGGAGTTCGGTCGGTTGGTTGGTTCAATTGGTTGAAAAAATGTTTGAAAAATATAACTCAAAACGAATGTTGTTGTGTAATGGAGACTTGACCTGTTGCCAAGAATACCAACAGGAACCAATCCAAGAACTGCGCGCCTTGAGATTTGTATATTCTAGCTAGTGAAAGTCGTGTGGAAACGAGAATGAACGTCCCCAATTCCAGTATCAATTTACCAATATGCACGCATTCGAAAAATGAATAGACAGATGAAGGAAAATTGAACAAAAGAGATTCTGACGACCCTAGCAGCGAAGAAGCGAAAACCGTCACATCCACTATAATTTAGTTATATAAACAGTATTATCAAATCAATGAACGACTCACCGCATGGTTGTGGCAGATCCAACTCCTCCTCGCCTCCTCGGAGGCAAAGAAAAAACAACTGTCGAACTTGCAGGAAATAGGTTGAATAATGTAATCCAACAAATGACGCATTAAAATGTAATATTTTAAAATATACTTTTTTCAATGTTTATTTTTAATTTTTTATTTTATTAGGTAATAATAATATAAACTTCCTTATTGTAACAATTTGAATTTTATTTTTTATTTTCGATTATTTTATTTTCGAATATCGATTTCGACTTACGTCATCCTCAGTTCTTAAATTATTATTACAATTTTGGCTTAAACTATTGTCTTATATACATTTCAACTGCTTTTTTTTATTATTATGTCATATATTTTGTTAGTTTTAGTGTTGATTTTATCATTTAAAATGTTGCTATTGTTTTTATATTTATATATTTCTATTTCTTCCAATCTATCTGGATGTTGTCCTTTTCTTTTTTGATATTGGTGTATTTGGGTTTTTCTATTTTTAAATGTTGGGAATATCTGGATTTTGAATCACTTTTATTAATTTCGCTGGTGTGTTCAATAAATCTTTTTGTGAAGGACCGCCCCGTTGACCTATATAAAATTTACTGCAGTCATCACAGGTAATTTTATAAACACCTGTGTCTAAGGTTTGGGTTTTTTGGTTTTTAGGTAATTTTCTATTTTATTTTTGTTTTTGTAAGCTGCAATATATCCATATTTTTTTAAAATTTTTTGCATTATTTTGAATGTTGTTTTATTATATGTTGCGCCTATGTATTTTTTGCCTGCTAAGTTTTCTTCATTCCTCAATGTTGTTAGGGTTTGCAAATTTTTCTTGTTTTTATGTTTTCTATTTAATGTGTCAATTATTTCGTTTTTATATCCGTTTTTACTGGCTATGTATTTTATGTTTTTTAATTCGTCTTGATAATTTTCTGCATTCATTGGTATATTGACGCAACTAAAGCATCAATGCCGATTTAACTTCAAATCGTTGTATTGCCTTATGTATCTGACAGATTCATACAGCAATGACAATTGAAATCAGCAATCATGTATTAAAGTTTGCTTCAAAAAAACCGACAATAATACAAATGTGTCAAAAATTATTCAAAGATTTTCTGAAACAACCCTGATTTAAAAGAAATAACAATCATTTAAAAATGTTTCGCAATGTAAATCAACGGATCATTAATATCAAGTTTCATTCTCTCATGAAAGGAACTATGGCATGTTATAGATTATCAAATCGAAGTGTAAGCGTGGCTTGTATAATTTGCGAGTGCGAGTCGGTTTATCAACTAGCTGAGTGAGCAAGTTGCAATCTGTTCTGTGAGTTGAGACAGCTCGACGGATTCATCTTCGCGGTTCCGAGGAGCAGAATGAGGGAGCCATGAGCCATTTTGAACATTAAAATCACCCGCTATGACTATTTCAGCTTTAGGTAATATATCAAGTATTTTTTCTACGGAGCTGGAGGGCGTCGAACGCCTTTTATGTATTGTCCACTAATAGAATAGCGTGCCTATAAATAAAACACAGGAAGAGGGCATGCTGTTCGATTTGAAATTCAACCCATAAAAAGTTAAATCTCGGAAATGGAAATGTCTTTTCTCTTATATAGAGGACTATACCACAGTTACAAAATAGGCTATCTATTAGAGTATGTAGTTTTTGATTTGAAAAGTGAAAGGATCGCTATTATTATTTAAACTAAAACAACCATTTCGTATGACTAAAACAACCATTTCGTATTCGGCAGCTATTTTAGTGGTTGAAAGTGGTTGAAGTTCGATTTAGTCAGAAAACTTCGTAAAAAAGTTCTAAATTTTGTGTAAACGCTTCTAAACGGAGAGATTTTTTCTGATGCTAAAAAGCAATTAAATGAAAAATAAAAATATGAAAATCCACCACAGTAATGTCATATTTTTTAAGTTTTAGAAAAAGGTTCATACCCATTTTACGATACATATCTGATATATACATAAAATAAAACAATGAAGGTAAAAAAGGTATCTCTATAACATAAAGAAATCATTATGCTATATGAAAATCATAAATTCTGCTTGGTATATTTCTATTTTCTTTCAAATTTTTAAGATCTTTAAATTTTATTTCTTTTTCTAATTAAATTTTAATTTGTACCTTCGAACGAATAAATTTTCTACGTAATGTATAAAAAAAAGGTCAAATGACATCGTTTCATTAAATTTTCTCATGTCTTCTTTACACTTAAAGTGGTCTACGAAAAAGATAAAGATTAATATAAATGAAAATTATCGAAGAAATTTATGTTTGTAATTTAATTACGAAACATTTTTAATGTATTAATAAAATGAATGAGGTTTTTTTACGTTTCAATGATTGAAAAGAAAAAGGTTTTCTTGTTGAACAGAAACTATAATTATTGAAAATCTTTAAGTTACGGAAATTTGTGAATTGAAACATTTGAGACAATTCATTATAGCTTAACATATTTAAGATTTATATATTTTACTATACTTTGGCGCAGCTATTTGAAGTAGGTCTTTAGAGTGTATTTGAAGTTCCACTCCACCTGTTAATGTAGGAACCGTTTATTCTCCTGAGTAAACGCAAAGAACTTGCAAATACTTTTTAGAATCGGGCTACAGACGTTTATTATACCGCATAGAACTCTCCACACGGTGTGATGATTGTTGTCCGCTCATGATGGCAATTTTTTATGATGTTGTGGCAATGCTGAATAGGTTTGTTTACTTTATACGTTGGTGTTAAAATTTTTAACTAGTATATAAATTTTGATAGGATTTCAATCTGCATAGTGGTTAAATCTGCAAAAAATAAGTTAATGTAAATATTTTCAGTAGTTTGTTGAAGAAAACCGTCGTTCTTGGTGTCTTAATTTCCCGTTCCTGACTTGTGCAGATCAATTTAAACGCAAGTTATTTAAGGCATATTTTTAACGTTGATTTAGGGTTTTTAGTCTTATGGAAAGTTTTGGTAGGCTATGTATTTTATGTGATTCTAATAACTAATTCAACTTAAATTTACAACTCTTGGGTTGTCTCTTAAATGCTGGACCAGAAAAAAAACAACTGGATCTCAAGATTCTTCTTAAAAGCATGTTTTGGGATGGTCTATTTTTTGACCTAAGGTCCGGGTTTTGGAAAGCGAGAGTTTGCCTTAAGCTTTTTCAGTTGTTTCTTTGGCACAGTCGGAAATGTAAGCTATGCACCAAGTAAACTAAGGTAGCTATTCTTCTTTAGTGTTCGCAGTTTTCTCTCCTAAATGATCATCGGCGCGCAGATAATTAAAAACTGTTTTTTTTGTGGTAACCTTCGAAGTGGGGCTTATTAATCCCAAATTCTTGTTCTTTCAGCAGATCCATTATTTGGATTGTCATATGTTTCATGACATCTTTGTAGCCTGAATGCTTGAATCGGGTCTCTTCTGTGCTTTAAACAGTTGTGTTTTACGTCTGGATATAACCTTTAGAGCTAGTTCTTTGGTACGCCACCTTTATTTCACCAGGGTTCCAGGTTAAAAAGTGTATAAAGAGCTTTTTCCGTTTTTTATTTGTGGCAAGAAGACCTTTAGAATGAATGTCAGTTCGTATGTTTCTATTTTCATTTTGATGGTTTCAATATTGGAATATATATTTTTCTTAGATGTGAAGTTCATGGCTTGGCTAGGGTGACAAACGCTGATTTTTTTCTCAATGGGTTCATATCTTCGCTACCTAGACATGAAAAATACAAACGGTTAAGCTTGAAACCTAAATTTTGATCTAGGTGTTGTAATGAACACTGAACCTACAAGTAACTCACTAACAAGAACTAATCGGAAGACTGCGTACTTGGCAGAGTTGTAATCCGAAGAGCTTCAGCCATGTGTGTTGGAACAGTAATATCCCCCAGTTCAGTGCAAATAGTCAAATATGCACGCAAAAAAGACTGTGTAAACGGAATTAAATAAGCGGAATTAAATTTAAGGCTTTTATTGTTTTATATCGTAACTGAGAGAGACTGCAAGTCTCAAATTTTTTCTGGCTCTGATACGGAAAATAGATTTTCCGCAAGGTATGGTTCATGTCTTCGCTATAAAAATTAAAAAAAGTTAACCTAATTTTCGATCTAGATTTTCGTGATAATTGCTACCGACATTACAACTTGTTGTCGGATTCTTACTGAGTTTTTATGAGGTCTCATTCAATGTACTCACTTTCAGTTGACTCTTTTTTATGACATGGACTTAGAACCCAGTCACCTTAGAACTTGATAGGTTTACTATCGCCGGACATCATACCTGTGCTATCTGACTGAGGATGTACTGATAAATCAGGCACGATCATCGAATGTAGCTAATACAAATTTAATGGGTTTTGTGATGCGTTTAGAGAAGCATCGCTCTCAAATATGTTTTTAAAAAAATTTCCTATCCATAAATTCCTTTTTAGTTAGGGGACAATAGGGCACGTCACAGCAGTGTCCTGTGGCATGGTAAAGTTAGATTTAAACTGAACGACGATTGTCATCGAGAGTTCTGTGCTAATGACCAAGTACTCTCCAGCTATCAGTGCAAGTATTCAGCCTTACCTTAGTGGTTGGACTTGGTCTTAACTTCGATTTTCAAATTTTTGTTTATTTCTCACTATCTTACATTGTTTAACGGTCAATATGCCAAGTAGGTCGAAACCACAAAAATAATAATTCGATTTTTAAACTCTTAATAACAAACCTGCAACGTTTGTTTTCCCCATTAAACACGTAAAGCAAAACTATTTATTTATTATTGTTTTTAACTTACTAGCAAGACGTTTTATTGATATTTCTCTTTACCTTAAAAATACAAAAAAAAAAATCAAGTCGAAAAATGAAAGAAAAACAACTGATATAATTCCAAATGTTTTTCTATTTTGTAAATTACAAAATCGTGTCAGATACAATGTTAAAGACTATACAGAAGGAAACAAAAACCAAAAACTAAGAACAAAGATATAATTCTTAAATAAATTGATAGTTGCTATGTGTGTTTACAAATGGATTATTATAGATATTTTCACACGGGTGAGGAGATAATGAATACATTGATTAACATATAATCTGAAAAACTCCTTAAACCAGCCAACAAAAAACGATTTTGAAAGTCGCACCCGTTGTTATATATTTTGTTTATATGGTTCAATACAAGAATCGAATATGACTTCGCCCTTTGGTAGTTTGGGAATTTTTCACCTATAAATAATCGATATGTACGATACAAAACTGTGTGCCGTCCAAAATTTTATTAGTCTCATGTTAATATTACTTCTCAATTTAAATTTAAGTTGGTCGCTTTTAAACATTAAATATGAACAATAAAAATCCCAATCCCGTAAAATGCTATTACTTCAAAATATTAAGAGCAGCACTAAATTTTTTCATCATCATAAATTTAATTCTAACTTTACATCATTCATTTTAATATTGTAAAATATATTTACTTAAATCTTTTTCGAAGTAGAAATAATTTTAGCAAATTCAACAAAAATATTTTATTCACATTTTCTTACATTATTTTGTCAAATACGTCTAACATTTAATTTATTCAATTTTCGAGAATTCATCAAAATTTTGTTTGCAATAAAAATAAGAAAGAAAATAAAATATAATGATAACATTCGAAAGAATAAAATAAATAAAACAATAAAATTTCTTATCAATTACGATAATTGCTTATTCCCTAAGGAAATAATCATGAAATGAAATACAAATGGTGGTCTCATATAGGAGAGTATATATATATAAAACTCAAAGTTGAAACAAAAATAGTATATTGTATTACGAGCACATATTTATATTAATATTCTACGGGTATAAAATTTTAAATTATGCAAATTAAGTTATACGATCAAACTAGAAATAAATGTTTTTTTAATCATGGCAGGTACGACTCATTGAAGTTTGTGAATGAATTTGTTATGGTTATTTTTATTAGGGCCTCATCATTTGAAAAAATTGTATGCAAATCGTGCAAGTTTTGTATTTGTTGAAAACAGTTGTTATAGTGGAATCACTATCAGGAACATTGGAGCAATTGCGTGCCTTGAGATTTAAATTTCCGGCTAGTGCAGTCTGCGAATTCGATAATACCTTTCATCAGTCCATCACAAATGCTGAATTGCTCGCAATGGTTTCACAATAAGACGGTTTCAAATGAACAAAGAACATGGACTGTGACGACCCCAAAAGTCGGAGGAACCAATACCATCAACACACCACATCAAATATAATTATTACATTCAAATATTAAAATGTTTCACTCACCTTCATTATTTGAAATTGATCCAACTCTTCATGTTTCCATCGCACTAGCCAAGCATAGTTGATCCACATAGTTAAATCCACCAATCGTTGCGCCAATGGTACAGACAATTGCTGATCAATAACAACAATATAATATAATAAAAATCGGTGCGCCAATGGTACCGACGAAAGTTGAATATGAATAATAAATCAATACAATAGCCAATCGTTGTAACAATAGCAATGTAAATACAACAAAGTAATAGCTGTATTCACAAAGGAAACAAATAGATCCCGTTGAACCCGTTTACAAATCCAATAGTTGAATTCAAATGTACAGTTGGTCGTAATCAAAAAACACAATATCGTTGTATCAAACGTCATCTACTTATACAGGAATTATTAAAACTGATGCAAAACTTTTCTTTCTATCGGATGCTACAAAAAAATTCAGTTTTTTCAGTTTTTTGTTTTTCAGCCAACACATCTACCACATAATATTTAGAAAGATTAAAATTTTTTATAATAATCACTAAATTTCATTTTATTTTTCTTTAATTTATTTGTGTAATTTTTTTTGTTAAAATCTTTATCTCCGCGTTAATTTTTTTATCAAATATCGTAAGAAATAAACTTCCTTTAACATAGGGGATATTTGTCGAACGATAAAAAAAAATTTTTTCGACCATTAAAATAAATTTTCCTAATTTTAGTTATAAAATTTGGCTATTAATTTAACTAATTTTTTCTAAATTATTTTATTTAACTAATACATTTTACCAAGAATTTAATTAAAAAAAACTTATCAAAAAAAATAATTGAAATATCACAACACTTGTGCAAAAAATTTTTCCAAAAAAATTCACTTTAATTCGTTGAGTATATTCACGAAACTGGTATTGTGCACTCGTACAAGAACATAAGAAAAAAAAAATTAATGAAAACGGAAAAGAAAAAAATGTGACAAAAAGCCACAAGAACTAATTGTTCAATATACCAACAGCATCGAATCGGTAAAATACCTGATTAAATTACTTCAGGGCAACTGCTTCATAATACAATATTGAATTGATTATTTCATTACCCAGTAGTGCGTAATAAATATATTACGTAACTGCTACCTGGGTTTTATCATAATAAATAAATAATAATAAAACCTCCTACATTAAATTACTAAAAACTGTATCATAAGTGACCAATTTTTCATTCCATCGTATTAAAAAGATATTATTAATGTTTTTTTCTTTTCTTTCAATTGCAGGATTAACAGGTGGAAATACAGGAGGATTAGAAGTGCCATGTCCGACAGGAATGTTTCGATGTTCTGAAGGAAAATGTATACCATCCTTATGGGTCTGTAACTATCAAAAAGATTGCGAAAAGGGCGAAGATGAATTTCAGTCATGTCGTAAGTATTAATTTATTTGAAGTGTTGAAATTTTATTCTAATTATTTCATAATTTTATTTTGTTTTTTTAGCGCCACCTGAATGTGAGGCAGGCCAAATAAGTTGTGGGCAATACGTTTTTAACAAAACTTATTGTATACCACCTCACTACCGTTGTGATATGACGGTTGATTGTGTTGATGGTACAGATGAATCAGATTGCTGTAAGTAATTTTAGTATTTTGTTACAAACATTTTGGATGTATTTTATCTAAAATAAATTATTTTTTGTTTCATAAAATTTATATTTAAAATGAAATAGTATCTGATAGTTTTTTTCTTAAGATTTCAACGTTCTAAAATTTTAACTTTAACTTTAATTTAAATATAAAAAACCACACATGTTCAAACCGAAAGGAAGACTGTGTGGTACAAGCTTCTATATAATACATGTTTATGACATCCCGAAGTAAAAGGGCTGTTGCATTGGATGTCTGAGTTAACTCGTTAAAAAACATTTTCTTAAAGGTCTCACATCGCTGCCATTCCAAACAAATGAAAACAATTTTATTAAAAATGAAATTTTTTTATTGATTTTGGAAAACATATTACAATTTAAAATTTTTTATGTTTATCTTTAGTGAAATAAATTTTAATTGAATTATTTTAAATAAATCTGATTTCAGTAATTTAATTTAATAGTGATTGTAAATTAATAATTTAACATATAAAACTTGTAATGGCTGATGAAAAATCAGTTTGTGGTTTGAGGTGGATGACTGAAAAATTGGTATCTTGTATCTGGTATCTGGTATATTGTATCTGGTATCATCTGGATCTGTAATCTGGGATTTTATATCTGGGAACTCTTTTCTCATTCATCTGGCTCTGTTATTTGAGGTGATTTGATGGAGGTTTTGAATAATTATTGGGCGTTAGGGTGACCGATATATTTTAAAAAGAAACAGATAGAAAATTCTCGCTAGTAAAACATCGAGCAGTTTAGTTGTAAAAAACTTAAAATATCATAAATTCCATGTGTTTTTGATAATAAGATCAAAATTAATGGTGTCATATGGATATTCCAACAATTCAAATCAGAAAAAAATAATCAATAATTGATAATTGATTTTAATATTTCTTTCATTAAATTTTGATTTTATTTCTTACTTATGTTAATTTAATTTAAAGGTTTTTCCTAATAAGAGATCTACCCAATTAGGATTAGCTTAAAAACCGGTATTTCATTTTTAATTTAATTGAGATTTTGTATTTAATAGAAAAGTAGAATAAAATATATTACTTTTCAACTTTAACAGACTTTGATCGTAGATGTTCCTTTAGAACAATGTAACCTTGTTTAAAAAAATAAAAGTCAGCCAAGTGCTCGTCAAAGGGTTGGATATATATTTAAAAATATATAAATAATTGTAAAAATTATGTTGCATTTAATTTGACTTAGTTTGTTGGTATCAATATATTAACATTTCAATTTTCAAAAATATACTGTCAAAGCATATGTTTATCAATAGGCACACAAACGTAACCTGGATCTGCTATTTGTCAAAAGTCGATTCCATTTATTCATGTAATGTAATTAAAACTGTAATGTTACTTTGCTTATCTTTCAAATGGCACCACACTCATCCTATGATCATCATATATTGAGGCAGACACATTGAATTGCATTGCATTGAAATAACAAAGACTTATTAATTTTACAGAATTAAATGACTGTAATTATACAGAATTGTTCAATATTCTATTTGTATTCATATTATTCTTTTTGTTGTAGTAGATAAAGAACATAAAAGGCAATGCGCACATTAGAAATAGGGAAATCATTAAGCTCGGGGTTTTTCAACAGCTTAGGTTAAATGATAATAAGCTTAAATGATAATAAAAAGTTATAAAGTTATAAAATTATTTTGATTTTTAAAATATTTTACATCTATGTCGAAAAAAACTTCAACAAGAATAGTTTCTAACAACTCATTTGGAAAGCACGGTTATCACAGATTCAACAAACCCGTTCTAACAACGTTGTCTTTATTTTTTCACTAAAAAAAGAACATCTGAAGTTCGACTGTTTTCCCTATATTTTAATTCAAAAATGTGTGGGGGCGCCTGGTTTATTGTTATAATTATTTTTATTAAATTTTTAATGAAAATGGGGGAGGCGCCTGGTTTCTTGTAATAATTATTTTTATTAGTTTTCAATGAAAATGGGGAAGGCGGCTGGTTTCTTGTAATATTTATTTTAGTTTTAATGAAAAAAGTGGAGGAGCCTGGTTTCTTGTTATAAATATTTTTATTAGTTTTCAATGAAAATGGGGGAGGCGGCTGGTTTCTTGTAATAATTATTTCTATTAATTTTTAATAAAAATAGTGGAGCGGCTGGTTTCTTGTTATAATTATTTTATTAGTTTTTAATGAAAAAAAGTGGAGGAGTCTGGTTTCTTGTTATAATTATTTTTATTAGTTTTCAATGAAAATGGGGGAGGCGGCTGGTTTCTTGTGATAATTATTTCTATTAATTTTTTATGAAAATAGTGGAGCGGCTGGTTTCTTGTCATAATTATTTTATTAGTTTTTAATTCAGAAAGTGGAGGAGCCTGGTTTCTTTTTATAATTATTTTATTAGTTTTCAATGAAAATGAATGTATTTTTATTAGTTTTGTAAAGCCTGAGACCAAAATTATAGACACTTACGATGTCTATTTACCAAGGGTTTTTAAATAATTTTATCTATAAACGAACGCACGGCTAAAACGTAGACTAACACACAAATAAGATCTCTAACTGTCACTATTATAATTTAATGTTATCAAAATTACGGGGTTGTCGGGGTTGTAGGTATAAAGTTGTGATAGTTACGTCCAAAAAAGTAAAAAACGTTCAAATTTGTATAAAATCGAATTTTTATCAAAGCAACCTTTCAATTCAAAATTCCATAATACAATCAAAATATTTGTTACTTTTTGTTGCCATAGTTATATTTGTTGGAAAAAGTAACAAATATGTTCAACATATTTTTATTTCAAAATTTATGTAAATTTTTAATTTTGATTTATATTAAGCAATTTTTTTAAAATATTTAGTTTGCGACGAATAAAAAATAGTTTATGACGCAAGACGTAAACTATTTTGGGCTTAATGTGGGTGCAAATTTCAGCTGGTGCCTCGATTTGCAATCTTCACATACCTTCAAAATTCTAAGTTTTACCGTCTTGTATCATTATGTACTATTACATCCCGTCCCCTCAATGAAAAAGATGGCGTATAGGTATTTACAATGCAACTAAACTTAAAGTTAAATATAATGGAATTCATATTTTGAAGTAATGAGAACCGACACATGAAAATGTTTGTTTAAACTACCAACAAAATTATTGTTTTGCATCAGTAATATTTACAATAGTATATTGTAAAAATTGAAATAAAATTAGATAAAAAAATCGCTTAATTAACTACAAAATTTTAATCTATATAATAATCAATTTTTATTTGAACAATCTATTTTGTTAATTAATATTTTGTTAATTAATTTATTTACCTCTTTTATGTTTATTTAAATTATTTTTTTGATAATTTAAATGGCAAAAATCATCAAACTATATTTTAATTTATTGTAAAAATATTTAATTACTGAAAACTGGTTTGTTAAATTAAATGGAATATATTATGTATTTAAATTAGATTTTAATGGGATATTGAACGATGCGTTAGAAAATTCATTACTATTCACATAAATTAAAGTTTTCTAATCACTTGTTTCTAATCAACCGATAAACAGGAAAATGTAGTACAAATGTATTAATTACTAAAACTGTTTCAGTCTATACTAAACTCTCCTAAGTTATGATTTTGGATAAAGTTGAACTAGAAAAACAAAAATAGTTTGTCCAAACAGTAACTTGCAAATTTTCCTATAACTTTTTAAAATATAGCCCAAAAACGAATCAATTCCTTCTCTTACAGATTCAGACCATATTTCAAAATTTCATTAAAATAGATTCATGTTTGCACACTGAAGTGTACGAATATGAACGTACATTTTGTGGTGAAATAAAAAAATTAACAAAATTATTTACTTAAAATTGGAAAAGGAATTAATTTGGTTCTTTTCAAAAATGTATGCATATCCCAATTTTTTTCGTCTTAGTTGGCAAGTAAAACTGGAAATTATTTTGATTATACAGGTTTTCGTTAGACCTCACCCCATTTACCCAATGGCACCAGAAATTTAATCATTTTCCACTCTTACAGCTACAGAGCGTGTATCAAAGTTTAATTAAAATCGATCATGATCGATGTGCTGCAGTGGTCATATCGGTGTTCTATCACTAAAAATAAAAATAAAATGGTTATAACATCAGAAGTATAGACTGTTTATGTTGCTTTACTATATTTAATTGAAAAAAAATTTATTGACTAACTCGTTTGATGATGAAAAATTAAAATTATATTACTAAGAACTCATTATAAAATAATATAATATTATGAAAAAAAAATAAATATAAAAAGTTATTATTACTAAGAAATTGCAATTAATTTTTTCCTATGTAATGAAGAAGTTTTAATGAATATTTCTTTTTACTTATAATTTAAACCTATTTTTTATATAGAAATTTAAGCGTAAAATATGAAGGGGCTGAAATCTCATGGCTCTGAGATATCAAGACTTCGGTTTGGATTAAGGGTTTTTATATAGTTTTCGGCAAAATGCTTTTATGAGGACATGGTTTTTAGTTTTGAACAGCGATGAATCGTTATGACCTAAAACGTTGAGAAACGCCAAAAAGTGGGGGTAAGATTTTCACTTTTGGCTCGAGATTGTAATACTTAGTTCTTTCCGACCGAAGTAATATTTGCAAAAGCATTTGCATTTGGAAATTATTAATAATAATAATTATTATTAATTATTAAAAAGGTAGCAAAACAAGTAGAGTCTTCTACTATCCGAAAACCATATTTTGAACCTCAAGGCCATTACCAAACTCGGATCGCATCGGCGAGTAAACTGTCCTCTCGTATTAAAATATGGAGATTTCGGCATCGTGGAAGAATGTACTATTTTTTTAAATCCTTTTATATAAATAAACTTATGATTGACTCCTTCCTTTGGAATATCAAGGATAAATTTGCCCGTTTATTTAAATAGAGCCTCATGGTATTACCGAAAGTGGAAGTGAGTTTACTGAAAAGTGCTAGTCGGACTAGGAAGAAATATCTCGCACTCGGTGAATGGTAATATTTTTAACTGCCGGCTTATGTGCCATGGAAAGCAACGGCAGAGACAAGGGAGAAAAGATGGTTGTCGGGATATTGAGATAAATACCACTGCCATCGAAGGATGCTGTTACCTTAATGGTATCCACTTCGGTGTAACAAATGGCTATGTAAGAGGTTGTTATAGAAACTTCTGTATCATGTAAATCATCCTTGTTAGACGATAGAATTATTTTGTTGGAATTAGAGTGTTTGAAAAAGGCAATACTCTCTACTATAAAGTTTTCATCACGGGATCCCCCGTAGAAATTAGCTATTTTAACTAATCTCGATTTCCGATATTTTTTTTAATTACACTTGATTTCTCCTCGTAAAGCTTAATTAGAAATAAATAAAATTGAACAATATAAAATGATGAATTCGGGGCGATGATTGCAATAAAATATTCCTAGTGTTCGGTCGAGGCAAGGTGATAAAAAAAATAATTTTTCTGTCAGTTGCATAGTATTTTTTCCAGTTGTAAAGGTCAAAATTTTTTTAATTAATTTGTTAATAATATTATATTATTTAATTAGGAGCTAAAGTGCTACTTTTTGTGTTGAGTCTATAGTTTTACAATTATAGACGATATCAAAAATTCACTTAAGCTCCGAATGAAATACACAATTTTTGTCGGCAAACGTTTAAATTTTTTATAAATATAAAATGAATACATCAAAATTTTTATAAATATGTTTTATTACCGTCATAATTACGCATAAAACGTAAAAAACATTTAAATTTGTATAAATATTATTTTGTATCAAAGCAAGTTCCAATTCAAAATTTCATTATCCAATCAAACTATTTGTTATTTTTAGTTGTCATAGTTATACAATTTAAAAAAAAACAAATATCGCAAAAATATGAAAAGAAATGGCGACTTTTTATGTCGCCGTAAAACTATGAAATTACTTCACTGCCACCGTAAAAAACATAAAAATGGCGTTACTTTGCAGCCGCTTTGATTATACGTCAAAAAAGTAAGACTTTAACCTTTTCCTTAGCGTTAGTAAAGTTTAACATTATGATGCTAGGACGTAAAGCTAAAGATTTTGGACGGATGTGGAGCTTGCAAATCGAGGCGCTAGCCGAGATTTGCACCCACATTAAGTCTAAAATAGCTTACGTCCGTGCGTCATATACTATTTTTTATTCGTCGCTAGCAAACAATTTTTAAAAAGTTCAAGCTATAATTTTGCATAAATTTTGAAATGAAAATATGTTGAACAAGTAACCTTTGACAAAATATTTGTTATTTTTTTCAAAATATTTGTATAACTATGACAACAAATAATAACAATAATTTTAATTGGATTGTGAGATTTTCAATTTAAAGGTTACTTTGATAAAAAAATTTTTTTTTATAGAATTTAAACAAATACAAATGTTTTTTACTTTTTTGGACGTAACTATGACAACAAAATATATGGTTAAAAAGTTACACTTTACGGCCGCAAATCACAGTAATAAAGTACCACTTTAATATGTAGGCGAATAAAAAAATATTTTATTTTGATTGTTTACGAAATTTATTTTGTTTCGATGAAGGTTACATTTTGTAATAACTATTCTTGATAAAATTAGATTTGTGTTTTTCGGGCGTATAATCCATTATTTTTTCCGGCTCGGTTTGATGTAATTACGGTTCGGTTTGACGTAATTCAACGAAGTAAATTTATCAGAAAAAAGTTTGACATAAAATATCGTAATATTGGGCGTTAATTACTGTCAGAAAGGAATGTTGTGATCAAGACTTCGCTCAGAAGTTTTGAGGTTAACAGAGGCAGAGTAGCAGAGAGCTCTTCTTCTAAGGAAAGTTGACGTAAATAAATAAAATATTAGATCAAAACGAAAGGACGGACTAGAGTGGCTGTTACACTGTTTACGCAAAACCGTATTAAGTGGGCTATAAACACCTTTCAACTATACAAATCAACAGTGGTGGGCGGAAAGTCTTACGGCTGTTACCGTATCTTGTGGGAATTTTGAGAAGTAGTCTGGCACTTGGGGATATATCAGAACCATGGAAAACGCAAATATGATATCTATTCGTGGAGAAAATTTAAGTTACCTAGCCGAAATCTCATAGACCCATCAATTTAATATCTTTCATGTTAAAAGACAGAAAAAGTGATTAATAGCCACATATATACGCACTATATAGTACTCTGATTGCCTTTGCAAGATAAACAGCACTCATACAAATACGGTAGATCAATGGTTATCATACTGTACAAGTTGACTGAAAGTTAGTAGATAACAAGTACCACAACAAATAGGACATGTGAGATCCACTATGAAGTAGAATAACAGCAATCAAAACTGGATACTATAAAAGCAGCATTATTCCGACAAGAGGATGTTCACAGAATGGGGTCTGATCACGCTTCACGTGGAATCTAGTGATTTGATGAAATTTGGGTTGTATTAGGTCACCATTGCAATTCACAAAAGTTATATCTATTTTAAATAGTTGTGTAATAGAAATTACAATATGTGTTATTATAACTCATAACAACACATATAAACATTTTAAAACCTAGGTGCCTCAACAATATGCGTTCTGAGATCTTGATGGACGTAATTTTTGTTTTATCTGTTTTTTTTAGAACAAACATTAAATCCTATCACATATTAGAATATGGCATAGGTCAAAAAATGAAATATTAGATAAATAAGAGGTAAAAAGCAAACCACCTTGGTTAGATATACCTAGTTTGCATAACTCGTATGTTAATACCAGGAATCGAAGTACGCGCATTTGTCATACCCGAAGATCAAAAATTAAGATGCAATTATGTTTGATTTATTTAAATTAAATTAGAAAACAATTTTTTTTAAATTTTTGATTAATTTTTATCCTGTATCCCAGAAGTACTGCCGGCTAACACACGGACTTTTTGTTTCTTATTTAGATACCTTATTATGACCACAAAGGTCGTGAAGTCTCAAAAAGGGGGTTTAAAAATTTTTCATGACGCTAATTTTAATTTTCGACATATTGAAATGTTGAATCACCTAATACATCATTCAGATACAAGTATGTATTTAATTAGGACAGTAAACAATCGGATACGAACCAAAAATTATTTTATTTAATTTATTTTTATCACTTATTCATCGTTAAATCCCCATTTTTATTTTCGTTTCTTTAACTAGAAAAATTAATTGAAATTCGGTACTTCTTAGAAATTGTTCCGTGCAATAACATAAATACATTTTTTTTTCAATTAAATTTAAAGTTAGCTAATAACCTTCATTTTGAATGCTACTTGCTAAGTACAAATATTGGAAGAATTTATAATTAAAACATTTTTATTGTCAATAAAAATAAAGAAATTAAATAAGATAGCCTCAACACTTGAAATGCCAATTAATCAGACTCATGATTATATTAATATTCAATGAAGTCTTAACTTATTTTCAAGGTTGGAATATGAATTGTACTGCTGAGCTTATTATTGTTTTTTTGCCATGATCTTAAAATTGCAATGAATATAAGGAAATGTAATTTGAAGAGCAAAATAGATGAATTTTTGATTAAGTATCTATCATAAATAACACTTTGTTATATTAATTTTTACTTCACCACAATTTTAAATTGTGTGAAGTAATGCAATCTATCGTGAAAAAAAAAAATCTTACATACCCCAAATTTTGTTTTTTCTTTTGTTTTGGACCATCCTCTATCCAAATAGCCAATAAAAATTTTGGTGTACGTCTGTGTGTGGGTGGGTGGGTGGGTGGGTGGGTGGGTGGGTGGGTGGGTGGGTGGGTGGGTGGGTGAGTTTTCTGCATAGGATCTTGATGAAACTTTGGCAAATGATACAGGTTCACTTGAAAATAGAAGATCTGGATTCATTTTAAAATTGGACAAAATGGCGGGGGGTCTCCCGAACACCTCTAAGTTTAAATCTTGAATAACTTCTGATCTCGAGCTATGATCTTATTGAAACTTAGTATATAAGGTTTTAATACTGTTTCCAATATTTCTGCATACCAACTTCCGGTTTGTCACTTCCGGTTAAGAAGTTTTTTTTTCAGGTGTTTATCCCTACTGTAGCCTACAATTACCGATCGATTTTCATGAAACGTTGCGAAAAGCTTTTAAATAACATGAGAAAGATTTTATCAGCTTTTGGAGCACATTGGATAAAGGGTTGGGGGGTCCACCATACAACAGGTGGTTTTTTCCACAAAGTTTTTATGTTTGTTGGGAGCATAAAACATTCATTCGTGAATGAATTTTGATGACACTTTGGAAAAAGATGCAAACATGTATGACAAAAAACTGATTAGTTTTTGAGCGATAGTAAACAAAGTGGTGGGGGGTCCCTGGAGCACCTGTTTTTTTGAAAGCTCTATAACTTCTGTACCTGATAAGCGAATTGGATGAAACTTGGTACATGAGTATGTAGTACGGTTTAAAATAGTTCTGCATCCCAACTTCCGGTTTTTCACTTCCGGTAAAAAAATTTTTTTTGTACTTTTTTGAAGTTTTTTCAGTGTCTTTATGCACACTACAGCCTACAATAATGAAGTGATTATGATGAAACTTATGGAATAGGGTTCCAATTAGTGTGAAAAGATAATTATCATGTTTTGGGACACATTGATCAAAGTGGTGGGGGGTCTACCATACAAATGCTGACTTTTCACACTTTGTTTTTTAAGTTTGTTGGGAGCATACAGACTTCATTCATTATTCAATTTTAATGACACTTTGGCAAATGATGGAGACTTAAGTAACAAAGAACTGATTAGTTTTTGGATAATATTGGAATAAGTGGTGGGGGTCCTCCCGAACACCTGTTTAATGTGTCACACTTTTTTCAATGTTTGTTGGGAGCACACAGCATTCGTTCGTGAACGAATTTTGATGACACTTTGGAAAAAGATGCAAACATGTATGGCAAAGAACTGATTAGTTTTTGAGCGATAGTGAACAAAGTGGTGGGGGGTCCCTGGAGCACCTGTTTTTTTGAAAGCTCTATAACTTCTGTACGTGATAAGCGAATTGGATGAAACTTGGTACATGAGTATGTAGTACGGTTTAAAATAGTTCTGCATCCCAACTTCCGGTTTTTCACTTCCGGTAAAAAAAAATTTTTTGTACTTTTTTGAAGTTTTTTCATGTCTTTATGCACACTACAGCCAACAATAATGAAGTGATTATGATGAAACTTATGGAATAGTGTTCCAATTAGTGTGTAAAGATAATTATTATGTTTTAGGACACATTGATCAAAGTGGTGGGGGGTCTACCATACAAATGCTGACTTTTCACATTTTGTTTTTTAAGTTTGTTGGGAGCATACAGACTTCATTCATTATTCAATTTTAATGACACTTTGGCAAATGATGGAGACTTAAGTAACAAAGAACTGATTAGTTTTTGGATAATATTGGAATAAGTGGTGGGGGTCCTCCCGAACACCTGTTTAATGTGTCACACTTTTTTCAATGTTTGTTGGGAGCACACAGCATTCGTTCGTTATCGAATTTTGATGACACTTTGGAAAAAGATGCAAACATGTATGGCAAAGAACTGATTAGTTTTTGAGCGATAGTGAACAAAGTGGTGGGGGGTCCCTGGAGCACCTGTTTTTTTGAAGGCTCTATAACTTCTGTACGTGATAAGCGAATTGGATGAAACTTGGTACATGAGTATGTAGTACGGTTTAAAATAGTTCTGCATCCCAACTTCCGGTTTTTCACTTCCGGTAAAAAAAATGTTTTTGTACTTTTTTGAAGTTTTGTCAGTGTCTTTATGCACACTACAGCCTACAATAATGAAGTGATTATGATGAAACTTATGGAATAGGGTTCCAATTAGTGTGAAAAGATAATTATTATGTTTTAGGACACATTGATCAAAGTGGTGGGGGGTCTACCATACAAATGCTGACTTTTCACACTTTGTTTTTTAAGTTTGTTGGGAGCATACAGACTTCATTCATTATTCAATTTTAATGACACTTTGGCAAATGATGGAGACTTAAGTAACAAAGAACTGATTAGTTTTTGGATAATATTGGAATAAGTGGTGGGGGTCCTCCCGAGCACCTGTTTAATGTGTCACACTTTTTTCAATGTTTGTTGGGAGCACACAGCATTCGTTCGTGAACGAATTTTGATGACACTTTGGAGAAAGATGCAAACATGTATGGCAAAGAACTGATTAGTTTTTGAGCGAAAGTGAACAAAGTAGTGGGGGGTCCCTGGAGCACCTGTTTTTTTTGAAAGCTCAATAACATCTGTACCTGATAATCGAATTGGATGAAACTTTGTACATAAGCATTTAGTATGATTTACAAAAATTCTGCATCCCATCTTCCGGTTTTTTGCTTCCGGTAAAAAAAAATTTTTTTTACTTGTTGGCAGTTTTTTCAGTATCTTTATGCACACTACAGCCTACAATAATGAAGTGATTATGATAAAACTTATGGAAAAATTTCAATTAGTGTAAGAAGATAATTATCTTCTTTTGGGACACATTGATCAAAGTGGCGGGGGATCTACCATACAACTGCTGACTTTTCACACTTGGTTTTTAAAGTTTGTTGGGAGCATACAGATTTCATTCATTAATCAATTTTAATGGCACTTTGAAAAAAGATAAAGACTTTATTGACAAAGAATTGACTAGTTTTTGGACAATATTGGGATAAGTGGTGGGGTCCTCCCGAACACCTGTTTATTGTTTCAATGTTTGTTGGAAACATACAACATTCGTTCGTTAAGTAATTTTGATTACACTTTGCAAAAAGATGCAAATATGTATGGCAAGGAACTGATTAGTTTTTTTAGCGATAGTGAACAAAGTGGTGGGGGGTCCTCCAAGCACCTGTTATTTTGGAAGATCAATAACTTCTGTACCTAATAATCGAGTTGGATTAAATTTGGTACATACCCATTTAGTAAAGTTTACAACAGTTCTGCATCCTAACTTCCGCTTTGTCACTTCCGATAAAATTTTTTTTACTTTTTTTCGTACAACAGAATTTATGTTTGTTGGAATACTACTGCCTGCTTTAATATTTTTATTATTAGAACTACGAAGTCCATAATATTGGTTAGCTTTTAATTAAAGTATTTTATGGATATTAGCTCATTATATATCCAGAACACTATGTTTCCAGAGCTGTGGTGAAGTCAGCCTATGCATCAGCGTCGCAATATTTTTTTTAAATGAAGTGTTTAGATTTTAAAATCGAGAGTGGAGGTGGTCGACCGGAGATGAGTGACCGGAGTAACGTGGATAACTTATGCTAACAACATTTCCCCGAGGAAATTATTGGTTGCACCATGTGGATAATCTACCTCGTAGTGATCATCTTAATATGGAATATGCAGAGTCTAAGGAAAATTAAAAAGTTCTACAAAAATCTTGAAATTCATGTTTTCGAAAATTAACGGTAAATTGCTAGAATTCGAAAATATTTTTGGGATGACATGCTTATAATCATCAATATATAAAGTGTAACTAATAGTTACACTTTATATATTGTTAAGTTTTTTAGGATTGATTCGGTTTTTATAAGGATCATATCGATCATCTCGTAAACTATAAATCATATAGACCCGAATTTTGAAATGCATATATAACTTCACACAAGATTACGGGTTAAAAAATAAATAACGTTGTTTCATTTGTTTTACAAAGCTACGATGTGAGACATTTAAGAAAATAGATTTTTTTATCGAGTCAAATTGGGTATCGTAAGGAAAAGCTCCACATTCCTTAAAAATTTTTTTTGGAATTTTACACCCCCACCGTTTTTTGTATAATTGTGAATAATGTCGTTTTCTTTATGTTTTCTTCTCACGCTTAGCTCCGAACCTAATTGATAGAAAATACAGTAAAAGCCCTAACATCCGACATTCAATTAACCGAATATTCAGTTAACCGGAATTTTTAATTTTTGATTTTTTTCCCCTTTCACAAGAAAAATGTTTTTTTTGTTTGGCAATTCACAAAAAATATAAATTGCTTTAACTTTTAAGCTATTTAAATTTTTAAAATATTTTTATTATTTATTCTATTTACTTACTAGAAGGTACCCGCACGGCGATTCCCGTGCTTTCCAAATAAAGTGGTTGAAAACTGTTTTTTTTAAAGTAAATTCTTCTATATTTTTTTTAATGTCATTTAATTTAAGTTATTTTATTAGTAATATATAAAGAGTTTGAAAAAAATGTAATAGTATCATTTTACAGTCAGCAAAAGCCATTAAGTAAATGTCTCTAAAGCTATAAATAAATTTACATATTAAATGTATGTTAAAATTAAAACACATTGACAGACAAATAATAGTTAAATAATTTTTATAAATATGATGTCAAAGGTTAGAAAAAAGTTAAAATTTTATTCCAAAGATTTAATTCAAATAATTCAATGTGTCACGACTCACGAACAATTAGGTGAGCGTAAATATATTTGTTTATTGGATGTCACAATTGTCAATTACTTACTCCGAAACCACCGTACTCGTCATACAAAATAGGTACAATGGTTCATTGCTACTGGTTTAGCGTCCTATTTCATGTAGATTTATAATCATTTATCAATCCAGAAATTTTGCTGTTCTGAAGAGGGTCGTATTGCAATTTGCAAAGAATATTTTATCGATTGTCTGCAATATTCTACTACATTGATGCATACGCCGGTTACCGAATAGCACCATTTTTAATGTCACCTAACTTAGCCCCGCCATTTTGGAAAAAATCAAAAACAAAGACTGTGCTGTATTGTGCTACAGTTGTGCTGAATTTGCTACTCAGAAAGAGTGCCATATTACCAATGAAAAAAGTTGGCACGCTGAAACAATTTTTCGAACAGAAGTTAGCCCCGCCATTTTGAAAAAAATTAAAAACAAAGGTTGTTACGTATTGTACTCTAGTTGTGATGGTTGTGCTACTCAGAAAGAATTGCATATAAACAATGAATAAAAGTTGGCAGACTAAACCTATTTTTCCAGCAGAAGTTAGCCCCGCTAAAATAAAAAAACAAAGGTTGTACTGTATTGTGCTTGAGTTGTGCTGGTTGTGCTACTCAAAATCAGACAAAAATTTTGTAATCCTAACAGAAAAATTTTATAACACTAACATCATTTCTTCAAATAGAAGTTAGCCCCGCCATTCTGGAAAAAAGAAAAAAAAATTGAGTGCTGTATTGTGTTAAAGTTGTGCGGGTTGTGCTACTGCAAAACAAATTCGTACTAACCAACGGAAAAATTTAAACACGCTAAAACTATTTTTCGAGTAGAAGTTAGCTCAAAGAAGATTGTGCTGTGTTGTATCATAGTTATCCTGAATGCTACTCAAGAAAAATTTCATATCACCAATAAGTAAATGTTGACACGGCAAAACGATTTTTTCGAGCAGAAGGCTAAGTAAAAATTAGCCCCGCCATTTTGCAAAAAAAGAAAAACAAAGGTTGATCTGTATTGTTCTATTGTTGTGCTTGTTGTGCTACTCAAATAGAAGACCATACTACCAATGTAAAAAAGTTGACATGCCAAAACGTTTTTTCTAGCAGAAGTTAGCCCCGACATTTTGAAAAAAAAAAATATGTAAACAGAGGTTGTGCTGTATTGTGCTCGAGTTGTGCTACTAAGAAAAAATTTCATATCACCCATGGAAAAATTGTGTAAAGCTATCATCATTTTTTCGATTAGAAGTTGGATCCGCCATGTACGAAGAAATAAAAAACAAATGTTTGTACACACTTTTATTTAACTTGAGTTTTGACAGTTGTGTTGGTTAATCTATTGTGATAAATTTTTCAGTAACTTCGCATTATGTGATTAGTCCCAAATTTAAAAGACAAGTTTGTTGAAGCAGTCAGTACGTGTTTCTAAAAGTTTTGAGGCAAAAAACTTTATAAAACTGAAAAAAAAAATTCAAATTTTTCTTCATTCTAAAAAACCTTAAACAATTGCACTGAAATCCTTATAATCTGGTTGACCCATTTTGAGCTTAGGAATTTTAGTAATACTGTGTATATCATTATAATCAAGTACATCATAAATGTTTGTGTCATTTTTATATGGATCTAACATTTCAACCACTGTTTTAACGTTAATTTTATGTCAAAAATCATCCGGTAGGTGTTGAGTTAACGGAAGTTGTTAAATGCTGTCATTAAACATTGGTTTGTACTTATTCATAATTTTATATGTAATAGTCTTTTATTATCGATAACGATAACAATCCGACCAGTATTGACGACCGGTTTTCATGATACCACCACAGGCTTAGCATAAAGAGGGTTTTGACAAATACAATACAAATTTTCTTTTGACTTGCTGCGATAGACTTTTTTTTCGAAAAAAAACATGACAGTTGTGATCATCTGATTTGTATTTCGAAAACTTTAAATAATTGTTATTTCTTTCAAATCAAGATTGTTTTTACTACAACAGTTGCTTTATTATTATTTTTGCAATAAATTTTTATACATAATTACTGATTTCTTATTATCATTGCTGTATGTAATCAGTCAAATACACACACCAATATAACGATTTGAAGTTTAAGAAAAAAGGTCTATATAAGCTTTGAAATCACAACGAAATGTCCTACTTTGTTTTTTTTTATATTCATTATTTTTAATGTAAAAACTTTTATCAATATAAAAATGACACAAACATGTATGATGTTCTTGATTATAATGATTATAATGAACTTGTCTTTTAAATTTGGGACTAATCACATAATGCGAAGTTGCTGAAAAATTGATCACAATAGATTAACCAACACAACTGTCAAAACTCAAGTTAGATAAAAGTCTGTAAAAACATTTGTTTTTTATTTTTTCGTACATGGCGGATCCAACCTCCAATCGAAAAAATGATGATAGTTTTACACAATTTTTCCATGGGTGATATGAAATTTTTTCTTAGTAGCACAACTCGAGCACAATACAGCACAACCTCTGTTTACATATTTTTTTTCAGAATGCCGGGGCTAATTTCTGCTAGAAAAAACGTTTTAGCATGTCAACTTTTTTACATTGGTAGTATAGAGCTCTCCAATGGGATTTCATAGTTGCAGACGTAGAAAAAGCAATTATAGGAGCAGATTTTTTAATTAATTTTGGTTTAATTGTTGATCTAAGAAATAAAAGATTAATAGACAACAACACAGAAATATTCGTAAATACTAATTCCACAGAGATAAACACAATAAATGTCAGCACAATAAACGGTAACGATGGTTGTTTTACCAAACTCCTCCGTGAATACAAGGAAATAACCATTCCCTCTAATAAAAAAAGAATATTAAAACACAACGTCACACACATTATAGAAACGACAGGACAACCTATTTACAGAAAAGTCCGCAGGCTGGGTCATGAAAAATTGGAAATTTCTAAAAAAGAGTTCCAATTTATGATCAACAACGGTATATGTCGTCCGTCGAAATCACCTTGGGCAAGCCCATTACACATGGTGAAGAAACAAAATGGGAATACAGATTGTGTGGTGATTACAGGGAACTCAACGCTAAAACTTTACCCGATAGATATCTAGTACCGCACATTCAGAATTTTAATCATTTGTTGTTCAATAAGAAAATCTTTTCGGTCATCGATCTAATTCGGGCATATAAGCAAATTCCGGTTAATGCTGACGACATTCAAAAAACGGCAATCATAACTCCGTTTGGCTTGTACGAATTTACCAAAATGACGTTTGGGTTACGCAATGCCGACCAAACGTTCCAACGTTTCATGCAAAACATGCTCGCAGATTTTAACTTCACATTCATCTACTTAGATGATATTTTAATTGCCTCAGAAACAGAAGAGGAACATTTTAAACATTTGAAGCTCGTTTTCGAAAGACTAAAGCAATACGGAATGCAAATAAATTCCTCAAAACGTGTTTTCGGAAAAAGCGAGGTGAAATTCCTAGGTCAATTGGTCAACCAATTAGGGGTCAGACCATTACCGGAAAAAGTGCAAGCTATAGTAGATTTTCCCGAACCAAAAGACGTTCGTGGTATACGTCGTTTTTTAGCCATTAGCAATTTTTGCATGCGCTTTATTAAAAACGCTGCGGCAATCCAAACACCACTACCAGTGTATTTGGCCGGAAACAAGAAAAATGATAAAACGATTATCAAATGGAACCATGAAACTAAAAAAGCATTTAACGATTGTAAAAATGCGTTTGCCGAAGCAGCACTATTAGCTCACCCTAATCCAGATAGTGAAATAGCTCTGATGGTATGCGCTTTAGATTTTGCCATGGGCGCAGTAGTACAACAGAAAGTAGATAATGAATGGCAACCGCTAGCTTTCTACTCAAAGAAATTTAATGACGCACAAAAGAATTACCACACCTATGATCGTGAACTCACAGCCATATACAACGCGGATTAAACATTTCCGTCATTTCTTGGAGGCTCATAAGTTCGTAATTTATACAGATCATAAACCAATCACTTATGCTTTTCAGCAAAAGCCGGATAAAGCAACGCCGAGGCAAGTACGGCAATTGGATTATAAAGGTCAATTTACAACAGAAATTATTCACATTAAAGGGCCCAATAATATAGTGGCTGATACTCTATCACGCATTGAGTCGATTGATAGTACCCCACTGGACATCTACGAAGAAATTGCTGCAGTCCAAGAAACGGATGAGGAACTAAAAGGAATAATGGATGCAGGGAATAATAGCCTCAATCTCATAAAATTAAACGTACACAACCCTTGTGTGATCTAAAGGAAAACATATTCAAACCGTTTATCCCAAAAAAACTACGGAAAACAATATTCGACAGATTACAAAATCTGGCACATCCTGGAGTAAAAGCTTCGCGCGAACTAGTAGGTTCGAGATTCATATGGCCGAATGTAAACCGTGACTGTAGCAAATGGGCCAGAGCTTGTATCACATGGCAACGAGCAAAAATAGCTCCCCACACAAAAAGTGAATTCGGGTTATTCAAAGTCCCCGAGCAGCGATTAGCTCACGTTAATATTGACATAGTTGGGCCGTTACCGATATCACAAGGATGCAGCTATTGTCTGACTTGCATTGATAGATTTTCGAGATGGACGGAAGCAATTCCACTCGAAAACATAACGGCCGAAGAAGTGGCAAAAGCATTCTACAGTGGATGGATATGCAGATTCGGAATACCGAAATACGTTACTACCAATCAAGGACGTCAATTTACGTCCAATTTATTCAGACAACTCAACGAAACGCTGGGTATCAAACATTTCAGAACAACACCTTACCACCCACAAGCAAACGGCTTGATTGAAAGGTGGAGACCCTAAAGGCAGCAATTAAAGCACATGCAACTGAAAAATGGGTAGAGGTGCTACCAACCTTTTTGTTCAGAATGCGCGCATCTTTTCATTCGGATATTAAAGCTACCACATCGGAAATGTTATATGGTAAAAGCATTAAATTACCTGGAGAATTTTTCGAAACAATCAATAATGACGACATCAAGCTCAACCAATTTGTCGCAGATTTAAAAGACAACATGTCTAAAGTCAGGGCAAAACCAACTTCTCAACACGGAAGACAAACCATATTTGTCAACAAAAATTTAAAGAATTGTTCACATGTATTCGTAAGGAATGATAAAGTGAAATCGCCACTCCAACAGCCTTATGATGGACCGTATATGGTGTTAAGACGTAATGATAAAATTTAAAGACAAATAATAGTGAACTATTGTCACAGGCTGAAAATAGCTATATGAGCGACAGCCCAATAAATTCACAGCATAGTCCAACATTGAACCAGGGACCAACGGCAACGGAAGACACTGCTCGAAAGACAAGAACCGGACGTGAAATTAAATTACCAGTAAGATTTCACGAATAACCACAAACAGAAACTATATCCTAACTTTAGTTAATTAGTAATTAGGTAGATTAGTTTGAAATTAAATTCCCATGGATCAAGAAGACCCAAAAAAAGATTAGGTAGAATTAATCAACGAACAATAGACATTACTGAGTTTCGCTAAACACACATTTTATTTAAAAAATTTGTCCCATATTGGTTCAGCCGATTGCTGATTACCAGATGATTATATCGTTCCAGCTGCGCTGTTACTGGTGGGGGAGTGCTGTGGTGAACGGCTCTTAGGGAAAATAAAAGAACATTAGAGTTCAGTGTGCGAAACCTAAAATAAAATTACAAAAAATATAACAGTGTAATTAATGATGAGAATATTTTCTCTCTTCATTTAAAATAGAATTAAGTTTGTTCTCGTGAAAGTTAGTCGCAAAAAAAATTTTATTAAAAATAATAACAAAAGAAATGTAAAATTAAAAATGGTCACACGTTGGCTAAAGTAAATGTATAAAGTTAAGTTACATATGGTAATAAAAAAGTCCAAGCGGCACGTATATCCGCTAGAAATATGTAGATTTCGAGATCAGACAGTTTTGTGTTCCAGTAGAATCTGATGTATCAGATCTTAAACAAAACAAACTAATTTCAAACAGATATCGAACAAATTTTAAAAAGAAAATTAGCTACCAACAAGCAAAATTATATCTATCCAATTTTGCAACAAACAAATATCAAATCTACCACAGAACATGTGTGTGACAATTTATGACACAAACCTACTCT
Organism: Diogma glabrata; assembly: GCA_963693315.1. Taxonomy (NCBI): domain Eukaryota; kingdom Metazoa; phylum Arthropoda; class Insecta; order Diptera; family Cylindrotomidae; genus Diogma; species Diogma glabrata. The sequence continues at coordinate 286,263,732 of OY856188.1, forward strand.
ATATCATATGTCGTGCAATTACTGCAAAATATCAAAATAGTTTATTTTTAAGAAAAAAAAATTAATTTCTTCTATTCAAATCTTTTATTTTTTTGACTGTTATAAGGTTGACATTGACTGTTATAAGGTTTTTGGAAATTGTAGTTGGGGATTGTTGCAAACTTTTTTGTTGAAGCCAACAAGTCAAAAACCTCTAACTGCAGAGGTTTATATTTATAAGAAACGGATTAAAATGTTTCCACAGATTCTAAATTTATGAAGATTTTAAAAATATTAGTATCCAATCGGCCGTTATAACGGATTAAAAAAACCACTTTTTTTTCTAGTATAAAGCCTATAGTTCCTTAACCATGTGTCAGATTTTTCTGATTTACGAACTTGTCCAAGATATTGATAAAACACACATTTTTAAGAAAGGTTTTTTGATCGGAGATCAGAGCGCGCCGGTTGATTCAAACGCATTTTGTGTTTTACAAGCTTTTTTGTTGGAGCCGCTCACTCAGAAACCTCCAACTGCAGAGGTCTTTTTTTTGAAAGAAACTGATTAAAAAGGTTTCAAAAATTCTAAATTTATGAAGTTTTTAAAAATATTAGAATCCAAACGGCCGTTATAACGGATCTAAAAAACAGAGTTTTTTTCTAGTATAAAGCTTCTAGTTTCTTAACCATATGTTGGATTGGGCTGAATTACGAACTTGTCCAAGATATTAATAAAACGCACATTTTTAGAAAAGGTTCTTTGATCTGGCCTTATAAATGCGACCGTGAGAGTGCCGGTTGTTTCAAAAAAAAATTTTTTTTTGCAAACTTTTTTGTTGGAGCCGCTCACTCAGAAACCTCTAACTGCAGAGGTCTATTTTTAAAACAAGTTGATAAAAAAGGTTCCAAAGATTTTAAGTTTGTTAAATTTTTTGAAATATTAGTATCTAAACGGCCGTTGTAACGGTTTTAAAAAATCAATTTTTTTCAGAAAAAAGGCTCTAGTTTCTTAACCACGTGTCGGATTTTGCTGATTCACGAACTTATCCAAGATATTATTAGAACACACAAGTACAGAAAATTTTTTTGATCTACCTCAACAAATGCGACCGTGAGAGTGCCGGTCGTTTTCGTTATATCTCATATCGTTTATATATATATATATATATATATATATATATATATATATATATATATATATATATATATATATATATATATATATATATATATATATATATATATATATATATATATATATATATATATATAAACTTTTTTGTTTTTGTTTTTTCGTCTCCGCTTTTCATGTATAGTCGTTTGGCACAAAAATTTTTCCGAAATTCCGAGATGAAGCCCATTGCAATAGGTAGATTTTTATATGAAATCTACCTAAAAGCAAGGAATTGTGTTCAAATAAATGTTTTATTCAATTGTGAAGAAATTATAAGTATAACATAAATAATAGAACTTACGAGAATTAAGTTCAGATATGTTGGGTGTGGTCACACCATAAATCCTGTTGTTTCCTTTCGTATCCTGTAAATCCTGCTGCTGACCTGAAATAAAAGAAATGAAAGTATAAATATATTTAAAGTGTCTAATTATATGTAAAATGTTGAATGGAATTATTCATAGTGGATAAATAATATAACAATCTATGGAGTCAGATTCGAGCTAATATATCCACGCAAGTATGTACGCTAGACATCCGTTTTAACCAATATATGTATGAATTATGGACAGTTGAATGATTAAGTTAATTTCAATCTGCAACGTAGCAACTTTTGTGTTATCAAAGTTATAAGTGAAACCATAGATGCATGAAGAAACTTTTTGGTTTGAATTTTAACGATTCGATTTTCAACGCTATACCTCTTGAATTGAGATTTAGATTCTACCCTAAATTTAAGGAATCGGTCTTCGAATAGTTTTGCTGTCAAGATAATGTTATAAAATAAAAATAAGATAGAATTAAAGGTCGAAGGTAAACACCCTATTAAAATAGGATATGTCTGGACAAAATCCAAGTCGTGATGTTCAATGATCCAATCAGGAAAAGTACAACATTGAAATTGATGTCTTTAATTTTTGCACCAGCAGTTTGACCGTTTATAAGGCTTTAGTGACAAATATTTCGTCCAAATTTGCCTTTGGGTCATTGTGGAGATACCAACTTGTTGAAAACATTGTGAAACCGAGAAATTTGATTCTATATTCACTAATTACGATTAAAAGGAGAGTAAATTTTACGAAATGTAGTTACATACATGGAACATTTATTTTTATAAAGGATTTGAATTATTTTTGAACCTTCTCGTCTAGACCAATTTGGTCTTGATAATCTTTGGAAAATGTTTGTCGGTAAAGTTACATAAATGCAGATAATTGTCCAACGACCGGTGGTGTAGAAGCGCTTATTTGTGTTACCCATACAGACTAAAACTGGCATATAATGTAGTTTAATTAAAAATTTATTTAAGTAAAGCTCATTCTGCTTTTATAAATAAACAAGTACCATTTTTTATCATTTGTAATTCATTTAGCAAAATTATATATTCAAAAAGTTTATGCTGGTATTATGTTTTTTGCATCATCATACATTTTTACTTTCAGAGTTGAATGAAATGCATGTCATTGACTAATTATTTAAAATAATTAGAGCAATTTAGATGTTTTTGTGTTCTATAAAATCTGAAAATGCAATATTTAAGTAAATTTGAATATTTCTAATTGTAAACAAATCTATTCTAGCGAATATCCTGCCGCTTGGACTCTTTTTAAATAATCAGTGGGATAAATTCTCCCACGCCTAACGAGAAGTACAACACATTAATATCTGGAATCAAACTACTGCCCACTAAATCTTATGTTCTTTTACTTGTTTCAACGAATATAGGTAAAGCTTCAAATACCATTGAACCAAGAATTAATTTATAATATTTCGGTTCAGGATATAAACATAGATTTAGATGATGTCAACTGTCGAAGTTTTATTTAGATTATACTAAATCAGATTAGATAACTGTTTTACTCCATCTTCTTAACTTCTGGTGACTATCAGATGTTAGACCGTTTCTTCATAGCTATCTCTTACCCTTGGATGAATATTGTCTGTGCCTATTTCACCACAGGGATACGGCCAGGCAAAATATGCTGTTGTAGTCTTCCTTGCAAGTCTCTCGCTTTCTATATTACCTTTTGTTTCCTGTAATAGCACACAAGGTGAAATGTGCTAACTTTCGACTGCGCGAATTCTGCCTTTTTGTTTTATCTTCTCCTTGTTTGCATATTTCCTACAGAATCTTAAGTCCTTAAACATTCAATCTGTAGAAAACTTTATCTTCTTCAAAAATCTACTGAACTGTACATTTTTGGTTAAATTTTGACTTTCAAATGAATCGAACTTCCACTTTTACATTCACAAACATATCACATATCCACAGCACATCCTTTAGTATAAACATATATTTTACTTATTCGAATGAAATATTGTTATGAAACAACAAACTTTAATATAATGAAATGATATATAATTTCATTGGTGTTTCAATTTCAACTGTGAAAATATAAAAAATCAAAATCCACTAAAATTATTGTATCATTCGAAATAATTTGATCACGTTCTTGTGATTTTATTATTTTTTTTTTGATTGTTACATTGTATTATTATTTCTTTGCCAGAATGTTCTAGTAAATAAATTTGTTATTTTTATTATATTTTATTTATTGATTTGATCATTAATTTTAATTTAAAAATTATATTGTTTCATTTCAGCATATCGAAAATGTCAATTGGATGATATACATTGTGGTTCATCAACTGATGGGACACTGATAACTGGACGGGTTGCTGATCCATGTGTGCCAAAAGAAAAAAAATGTGATGGTTATTTAGATTGTCGTAGTGGACGTGATGAAGACAGTTGTCCAGGTGTTTCCTGTCGTTTAGATCAATTTCGTTGTGCAAATGGAAACCGATGTATTGATCATTCATTAAAATGTAATCATAAAAATGATTGCGGTGATGGATCAGATGAGCTAGGCTGCAGTAAGTATTATTTCTTTTATCATAGTGATAGTTTAGAATACAAAATTAAAAATTACGTCCTACAGCTACTGAAATTATCCAAAATAAAACAATTAAAAATCCATTTTCCTAAATTTATTCGACGTATGTGGTTATGTCTGGATAAATAATACAAATTTAAAAATTTGCTACAAAATATTATGTCAACAATAAATTTTTTACTAAAACACATTTTATCCTTTTTCCCACTATTAAATTCTTATTAAATTATTTTCGCATTTTTAACATGGATATGCTAGGTTGTTTTTTTTGTTTCATATATTGTCATACGACAAAACATAATTTTTTTGCCCATACCAAATGTTACCATTAACTCCCAAAACACCAAACAATGTCGATATACTGGGATGGGTAGATAAGTTGTTCGTCAGGCTACAGTGACATCTCGTTTTTTATACTTTACTATATATATTAATAAACCATATTGATTGTAGCTTATGTGATGGTATACGAAATTCAAAGATTGCGATGACTAATTATTAAAAAATGTTTCGTCCTTAAACTATCCTCCTGCAAACTAGCTGCTTGAAAACATAAATCTAATAAAATAGATGTTTAATTAAGTTTCAGAAAAAAAAATATGATAAAAGGATTTGTATGTAAAGGCTGGAAAGTTTTATAATATTTTTATTGAATTTTTGGGATTTTAATTAATTGAAAATGATTAATTATTTTAAATATCCTTTTTCAACAGAGAGAGGATTATGAAAGTTTTTTTAATGAAATAAATTTTTCGATAAAAATTTTTGGGTTCAATTAATGAGATTTTGGTGAAAATATGGAAAAGGTTCTATTTTTATTTTTTACTCGGATAGTTCGGAAGAAAAAGAAATGAAAATGAGATGTAAATCATAAGAAAAAGAAAGAAATTAGTTTGATAGAGATCTGTTGGAATCGTAGATCACTTCTCACTCCTCTTGTTAAGAATTGGTTTTGTGCTACTCTGTACTGTTGTGTAATGAGTCCATCATATAGGCTGTTTTAGTCTATTTATAGAGATGGATACATTTTACTTCGGTTTTGAAAAAACCAAAGTATTGAATTCATGAGCCAAAAGTGAAATTCTTACCCCCAGTTTTTTTGGCATTTCTCGACGTTTTAGGACCTACTGATTCTAAAAAAGCAAAAAAAATGTATATCTGTCTGTTCGTCATTACATATACTCAATAGGCAGGTCCGAAAGGACGATGTGTTTGATAAATGTACCGGAAGTGTGTCAAAAAAATCATTATGTGTGTCAAAAATAGCAAATTTTCATATTTTTGGTTTAAAAAACGGTAATTTTAAGTGATAATGAGTAGGAACAAACAATGTGAAGAAATCTTGATGGTCGGGATTGGTACGTGAAATTAAAAACTAGATTATTCCATTAGAAGTTTGTCAAAAATGTTGTCAAGTGTGTCAAAAGAGTGTCAAGTTTATTATTTTACCCAATTTTTTGGAAAAAGTAAAATTGATTATTTGTATGACATGAAATTTTATTATTGTTATTGAGAATTATGGCATTGTAAGTTAGATAGATAGATAGAAGGGGTGGACAGGTTGCGCAAGGCGAACTTGTCCTGGCACGCAGGCTCTTCGATCCATAGCGCCATGTTCGAGTTTGGCCTCATAACAACTTTTCCACAAACCTTTCTGTCTGGATAATGAAATCCAAGACCAACTGTATTGGTGACAATATGCACCATTTTATGGTGCTGGCCTTTACAGTATCAGAACCAAAAAATCCTAGCTCTAACATTAGAGAAGGCCGGACATACACACAAAAAGTGCTCAGAGTCCTCCTCCTCTTCAAGACAACATCCACAGATAGGACTATCTATAAGTCCCGGAAGAGATGTTTATTTAAATGTCCATGTCCTGTTAGGTCACCGATCACAAAGCTAAGAGTTTTCCTCTTCAAGTTTAAAAGAAAATTAACATTTTATCTGAAATCTTATATATTAATACGCTAAAAAAACTTTTTGGAGCCTAAGGCTTTTTTATTCGCAGATGGTTTCATTTAAAATTTTCACTGCTAACTGATATTAGTGTAACTTAGATTTTAAAGATTTTTCACACAAATCGGATCATAAATAAAAAAGTTATAGACGAATTAAAATGTATTTTTGAATTTAACGGTCCCCGCTATACATTATGAAATGGAATTGCCCAAGTCTTTTCTTTGTTTTTTTATTATTACTATTTAGTATTTTATATTTTCTTTTCAAATTTCAATTTAGTTTATGCATTGATTTAGGAGTTTTTGTTTTTTTATTATTATTATTTTTCTTTGATTTTCTTTGATTTAATTATTATTTTTCTTTGTTTTTAAATATTTTCTATCGATTAGAAATTAAAAAAACAATTCATAAAATTCATTTGTTCTTTCTGTGCAAAACAAGATAAGCAGGCTACAAACCTTCAATCAATTTGTCAATCAATTGAAAACGAAAATAAACGAAATAAAATTTAGGGGATTTTTACACAAAATTTTATTTCGATTATTTTCGTTTTCGAATTGATTGACAAATTGATTGTAGATCTGTAGCCTGCTATAGAGAAATATTTCATAATAGCCGTGTTCGATTTTTCTGTTTTTTCTTCATAAATCAATGGTGTCATGAATGGTGTTAATGGTGAAATGAATGTTGTGAATGAAGAAATGAATTGCACATGGTATTTATCATTTTAAAATTCATAATATTTTTAATCATCGTACTGGTGCTTTAATTCCTGCCTGATGTGTTTGTTAAATTTGTCAGATGAAGATAGAGTTCATGGAAATGAAATGATTAATAAATTTGTATGTACTGAAATCACTGATCCCATTCTTTTTCCTAAATTACATGCATATGTGAAACGTCATATGATGCATGGACCATGTGGTGCTCTAAATCCCAATTCTGTTTGTATGAGAGATGGTAAATGTAGTAAGAATTTTCCAAAACCTTTTTCTGAAAATACTAAAGAATCTGTGAATGGTTATCCTTTGTATCGTCGACGTGATAATGGTATGAGTGTTGATGTACGTGGTGCATCTCTTGATACCCTTGACACCTTGACACCCTTGACACCCTGAAAAATAAAATTTTATTACAATTCCTTCACTAATTTTTTTATTTTCTATTGATTAGAAATTAAAGAAACAATTTCCCAAATCTCCCGAATTTCCCGAATTTCCCAAACTTAAAAAAATAAAATTGTTTTTATTACAACCATTCCGTCACTTCACCTCCGTTTGGAGGACTATACAAAACCGTCCAAGCGAAAATTTATTGCTACTTATTGCTACATTATTTAATTCCAAGTATAACCCAACTCCTGCACTTCCATTTAACAGTGAGCCATCCGTATAGAAGACGTAGATCTCGCTGGAAAACCAGTCAGACCAAGATCCCTCATATTCCTCTCTAGAAGAAATGATCAGTTCAGCGGGCTTCTCATAGTTATATACTTTGATCATGACGTCACTAGGCATATCTATTTCAGGACAAACTGTCCGTAATCTGTCAAGAATGTAACATATCATGACGTCACTAGGCATATCTATTTCAGGACAAACTGTCCGTAATCTGTAAGAATGTGTTGGTCTGATTATAGCTGTGTTGATCCATAAATTGATTTTGAGACTGAGACCCCAATTACTTCCAAAGGATCGGTAGCATTGCCAAAAGGCAATAACAGCCTTATCAATTTTTTTTTTGTTAAATGACTATTCCGATTCAACCTTTTGTCGAGAATAATGCCTAAAAATTTACCTCATCTGAGTAGCTTAACTGCATACTGAAAAGATACAGACTTGGTGTTGCAGGCACTTTTCTCTTGCTGGTAAATAAGACTACATGCGATTTGGAAGGATGGACTGAAAGCCCTTGCTCCCCACACCACTCTTCAACCAACTTCAGTGAATTTTGCATCAGATCCACCAGAGTGCGAAGGTCTTTCCCAATCGCCAGTATGGCAATATCGTCAGCGTAACCCTGAGAATAGGGTCCCGATTAATTCAGTCTATTAAGAAGACTATCAACTACCAAGCTCCACAGAAGAGATGAGAGAACACCACACTGTGGGCAACCTCGTTTTACAGAAACTGAAATAGTTGTATTACCCATTTCCACAAAGGCAATGCGGCAACTCAACATAGACACAATTAAGTTAGAAATCGTGTGGTTGCTGCCGAAAGTAGATTGATTCGAAGGTAGCATTATCAAAAGCGCCTTCTATATCCAAAAAAACACCCAGAGTGAATTCTTTGGCATCAAGTGCTCTTTCAATTTTACTCACCAAATAATGCACAGCTGTTTCTACCGATTTCCCAATCTGGTACGCATGCTGATTGGTACTTAGTGGAACTTGTATTAAGGCGGTGTCCCTTACATAACGGTCAACCAGTCTTTCCAGAGTTTTGAGGACAAAGGAGTTGAGACTTATTGGCCGGAATGACTTGGCTTCACTGTAGTTGTTTTTACCTGGTTTAGATATGAAAACAACTCTAGCTTTTCGCCACGCTTCTGGGACATATCTATATGCCAGACATGCTTTATAAATATTATGCAATGATTCGATGAGGTCATCCACATTATTTTGTAGCATGCAACGGGTTGAAGGAATCTATGGTCCATCTCAGAGATCTGATGTTCACCACATTCCCAGCCAAGATCCAGCTCTCTTTATTTGGAGAAACCCTAGGTTGTTCCTTCAAACCAGCAGTGGAACTGCTGCCTGGGAAATGTGTACCGGGAGATGTACACATGGGAGATGTACACATGGGAGATGTTGCGCAGTTTCTTCCACAGATGCCGTATACCGCCCAGTTGGCATAAGCAGTAAGCCTGGTTGCTATTTGGGTTCCTTTGAGAGTGCTCTATGAAGCCTTGCTGCCACAGGATAGCTCTCAATTGACTCACAGAACTTCTTCCAAGCAATCTCTCCAGCACCATGGATACTGTATTTATATTCCCTCCGACTAGTACGGTAAGCACTCCAGTCATCGGTATTGTTTGTTCGCTTGGCTATCTTTAAAAGTTTCCTGGCTGCAGATCTCAGCTTTCTATGTTTTCTGTTCCACCAGGGTGAATTTAATTCATAATCGTGAGTTGAGTGGACAAGATTCTTCAAAAGTCTTGACCATACACTCTTGAATACGGTATACAATATTATCAATATTTTGTATACAGTTGATCGATGGATCAACGTCCAGAAACATTTGGCTAAGAAGTACATATCCCAATCAGTTGATTTGGGATTCCTAAAACTTTCTTTTACCAATGTGTCGACCTCTCTCTCTCTCTCTCTCTCTCTGGCGTTTACATCCCATGGAGGGATTTTGCCGTCTGTTCAATTAGCTTCCAATCATCTCGTTCCATGACCAGTTGACCCCAGTTTCGACATCCTATATCACGAAGGTCTTGGATGATGTCATCACGCCAGCGAATGTGTCGACCATAAGTTCAAAATGTATGCACTTGTGGTCTGAGGTGAGAATAGCTTGTGCGATACTCTCCAATTTTGAACCTTTTTAACCAAAACTGGGCTAGTGAGGGTGATGTCAATTACTTCCTCCCTAATTGCATTTGAAAAAAGTGGGAGCATTCCCCTTATTTAGAATTTCTAGATCTGTAGCATAAAGAAATTCAATGAGGTCTGTTCCCCTTCTGTTATTATCTGAACTGCCCCAAATTCCATGATGCGCATTTGCAACGCACCCAAGGATCAAGGCAGATTCTTGTTGCTACAGAATTCCAAAAAAAATGAAGTTATTTATTTTTTTAGTCAATTTTTGGGAAAAACAATTGACTCTATTTACGTCATAAAATTAAAGTGTAATTGAACATAAAATAGGACATGGAAATTTTTGAATTTGTTGTAGTTTTTGAAATATTTTTGTGACATCTTTTCACTAAATTATGTTAATTTATGATCTGTTATAATTTTTCCGGCAAAGAATTGATGTTTCGTGTTAGCTTTGTAATAAATTTCTAAACAGAGACAAAATACTTGTATTTGTACAAAGAGTTTTATTTTTCATATACATCGCTGCCGAAAACTAAAAACAATGTCCTCATGAAAGTCTTATGCCGAATGCCTTAACCAAAACCGAAGTCTTGATATCTCAGAGCTTGAGATTTCAGCCCCTCCATATTTTTTCTTTTATATTCAAAACTAAATTTCACTGCTTCGGTTGGTTTTTCGATTCTATGATAAAACATCACACGAAACACTTACACACGAAAGAATGTTCCTTCGAAGACTTCGTTTAGGCATGATGGATTCGATTTCACACGAACACTGCTAGTGGCGATCTTTATAAAAAACAAGGTGGTCAGCAACAGTGCGACGATGCTGTACGGAATCAAGATTTGATGTTGAATTTCGATCACGCTCAATTTGCATTGCACTCTTTTGGACAGAGTCCAAAGGAGTTAGGACGGAAATAGATACAGCGCTCCAAACTTGACAACAATAATCCATACAAGGACGAATATAGGACTTATAAATGTGGAGTAATTTGTACGGAGTGAAATTTTTTTTACATCTATTGAGGAGGCCGAGTTTTTTTATATTTTTGCGCATGTGACTTTAGGTTGTGATATTGTTTCGCGTGTGATTTTAGTAGCGATATTTTTTCGCGTGGGATTTTACCATGTGATATTTTTACGCGTGTGATTTTAGGATGTGATATTTTCGTGAAGTGATATTTTCGTATAGTGTGATTTTTCCGCTATGATGTTTTCGACGTCATATTCTTTCATGTGTGATGATTTTAGTAAAATTTGTTTGTTAGTAGTTGTAATAAATACCACTCAAATCATTAAAACAGATGACACACAGCCATAATTTTGATAAACCAAGTACACAAGATTGTTAGGAATCGTTTATAGTTTTTTGTAATACTAATAAATATTTTTGGAATTTTTTTGGAGCCAATAAAAATTATAAATGTAAATTTGAGCAAACGTTTGAGGAACTCCAGTCTAAAAACAAAAAATTATGACAAAATTATGTACCTCGCCGTTTGTAGTTTCTGTGATTAGAAAAATATTTCAATTTTTGCTCAATTGTATATTTTTTTTAGGGCTTCAAAAAAAAATTTCCAAAAATATTTATCAAAACCACCTACAAACGATTTTGGACAATCTTGTATCCATACGTGGATTATAAAAGTTATCACACAAGTGTGAGGGGAATCACCTGTTTTAATGATTTGGGTTATTTGGGTTATTCCAACTCCAAACGAGTTTGTAGTTTTTGCAAAATTTATTAGAACTACAAACTCGTTTGGAGTTGTAATAAATATCACTCAAATAATTAAAACAGGTGACTCTGCTACACATAGTCATAATAGTTTTGATATGTCAAGTATACAAGATTTTTCGGAATCCTTCGTAGTATTTTGTAGTAATGATAAATATATTTAGAAATTATTTATTGTAACCAAAAATAAATAAAAATGTACAGTTGAGCAAAAAGTTGAAATATTTTTTTGATCACAGAAGTTGTAGTTGTAATAAATATCACTCAAATCATTAAAACAAGTGAATCCCCTCCCCTACACACAGTGGTAAATTTGATAAGCCAAGATTGTTTGACTTCGTTTGTAGTTTTTTGTTGTAATGATTAACATTTTTTGAAATATTTTGTGTTACAAAAAAAACGTACAGTTGAGCAAAAATTTGAAATATTCGTTTGATCTCAGAAACTATACACGTAGATGATTGTAGTAAAATTTTTTTGTTTGTAGTTGCTTAAGTAGCTGTGTCAGACTGTTATAATTTATATATTCATCATTATCTCCACGTGGCGTATATAATATTAATCATCATTAGCCTTGTAAGGCGTACTCATTTATCACTCATGTCTCACCTAATAAAACCACTTTAATAATTAAGAAACCCATCACTGTTACCAATGCTGCAAATTTACATTTTTTACATAGTTCGACCAATATTGAAGTTTATCCATTATAAACATTATTTTTCTTTTCATTCACAACAATACAATACAAAAAGAATTCAAAAAGAATCAAAATAAGAAACAAATTATTAAATCAAGATAAAAAAAATTTTGATGAATAATTTAAAAATTATGTCCCAAATAATTATAATTAAAATTGATGAAAATTATACCAACAATTTATTCATATCACTATCAGACAGAGTTCGAAAGATGTTTTGTAAAAGTAAAAATTTCGGTTTAAATACTTCACATAATTTGACACTTGATAACGAATGATTATGTCTTACTCATACATATTATGATGTATACGAAATTTATTATGGGATAATGTGTTTTCGCCTGGAGGTAAATAAATGAATGGTGGATCACATGTTTAATGTATAATTAGATTCTTGTTATGAACATAATATTTTTAAGTTTTTAGATAATGAAGGTATTGTTTTAGTAGACTGTTAAATTTTTATACTTATGGATGCATCAATGAGTATTGCTCGAGCGTTACTTATGTCTTAGTTGTTGACTTTCTTAAACTCCATTGTTGGATATAATATTTTAATTAGTATGCTTATATGCTTAGCTATTAAGTATTGCAGTTGTAAGATCTAACGTATCCCACCTGCTTACACCATTATAGTTGTGGACGTTATTGGGGTATCTCAGTGAAACTCAGAGAAGAGTAAGTAGTAGCTGTATCCTTGAACGTCGATTTCCTTAGAGTGGATTGATTGATTATATACATATAAAATTACTACTGCTTCGGTTAATCTGCTCCTTTTTGACTCCAGATGAATATTATAATTGTTTTACCTTTCGGTCGAGATGTGAGTACAATTTGGAAAACAAATAATAAACCAATCAGCGAACGATTACTCAACACAACTAAAATATATTACATCGTTTAACCAAAAACATTTATTTGAAATAATTTGCATTAAAAACATGTAATTTGTATTGTAGGAATCATATGCATCACAAATATTTTATATTCTATAATTAACAAATTTTAGAACTTTTATCGTTTTGATTAAAAATCTTAAACCAGAGAATATTTTTCTAATCTTAAAACGTGTTGCTCAACATGACATGGCTAGACGTTAACATGGATCTATATAAAAGTTTATTAAAGCTGATCGCAACCAACACTTTATTAAAATCTAAAGCTGGTTCGCCACATATACCCCCTTATCAGTGATATTGTTTATTCAATGTCACGTAAGGCTGTGTTTACACCATTTGGCCTGGTCCTCAAACTATTAGCATCTTTTCACCCGCTGTATCATTCACGATTCTACAAGGTCTTCCACCAAGTAAATCATTGACCCAAATAAACCACTGAGCGATGGAGCTGTCGACTTAGTTTGCGCAATTACTAATAAATACTACTTACTACTTCGAATAAAATATATATTTATTAAATTCTACGAACGCATATTGTCATGGATAGCTTTAAATTTCAATTAAAATAATAAAAATTTATATAATTTCAACAATACAATTAGAATGTCTTATTAACATGTGATTAAATAAATTAAAATAATCAGAAGATTTAATCATCATATTCATATGTAAATCGGATTATATGTATCTTAAACAAGAAAGAATTGATAATTAACTGACCTCCCTTAAATAGTTTTCTCTTTTGTGTCAAAATACGCAACTGTACTAGTTTGCTTGGTATAGTTGGTAAATATATAAAGTATAAAGTTTTTTTTTTCAAACTAAACACAAAAATGAAATATTCACGAAGACTATTGCCGTTCTATTTTCCAAACTAATGCATATTTCGGTGTCTTAAGCTTAAACTGAGTTTGACCGAATTCCTACATCATGTAAATATTTTAACGCAAAAATTAATCGAATAAAATAATAAGTAAATTTATTTATTTGATAATTTAAAGTACGTGCATACAATACAACAGACATGTAAACATTACATTCCAGCGGTGCCTATATCGGTCGTAACAAGACAAGCTATTTATCAACTAACAGTAACAACAAATATTGCATTTTCTTGTACACAAATTTTATCTTATCTCAAAAACTTTTTGCATTTTTATAATAAATTCTGTGATTTATTATATTGCATAAAAATCTGTTAATAGAAATAATTATAATTTAAAAAAAAATTCTTTTACTAAAATTAAAGACTTGATAAAAAAAAACACGAGAATAAAATATTTGAAAATTATGCAAAATATTTCAACTATTTTTTTTTGTTATAGAAACGGAAAATCCCACATAAATTAAAAGCAAAAATGTAATTTTGTAAATTTATATTTTTTTTAATTAAAACAAACTTTATTATGAAGCTTAAGTTTTGTTGTTAGTCAAACAAGAGAACAGTTTAACAATCGAGGTTAGTATTGGTCGCAGGTTCTACTTTTTGGAGCGGAGATACTTTTATTTTTTTCTATTCCGATCAATAATTCATAACAGATTAAAATACAAACTAACATTAAACTTAGCTCGAATTCTTTTTATCTATAAACAGCAAAACGTAATTAAAAAAAATATAAAAGGGCTGAAATTTCAAGGCTTTGAGATATCAAGGCTTTGGTCTGTTTAAACGATTTTTATATAGTTTTCGGCAAGAGGCTTTAATGTGTACATTGTTTTTAGTTTTGGGCCAGCGCTGAAAATTAAACATAAAACTCTTCATACAAGTACAAGTATTTTATCTCTGTTGACAATTTTATTACAAATCTAACACGAAACATCAATACGTTGCCGGAAAATTATTACAGATCATAAATTAACGCAATTTTCAGCAAACTACTCAAACAGCAATTTCAACTTTTCAAAAACAAACAACCCATTATCTATACCATTTTCATGTTCAATTATATTTCATGTTATACAACTAATTAATTTTACTTTTTTCAATAAAAGGGGCCTGATTTAATTGATTTCAAAAAATTATAACAAAATCAAAAATTCAAACTTTTTCCAAGATTCCAAAAATTATAACAAAATCAAAAATTTAAACTTTTTCTAAGTTCTAAAAATATTCCAAAATTTAATCCAAAATCAAAGATTGTAATTTCAAAATTCCAAAAATATTTAAAAAATTATAACCTAATCAAAAGTTCAAACTTATGTTCCAACTGTTCCTGTTATTCAGAAGTCGTGGAATCACACAAAAAATTACGTAATCACGAAAAAATTGTTAAACAAAACATCTCCCTAATAATTTCAATTTTTGTTAAAAAATGACATTTAATCTGCAACAACTTGATATTTTTCAACTGTTCCTATAAGTTGGGAGGAGTTAAAACTAGATAGAACCATATTCCATGTTCAATTACATTTCATGTCATACAAAAAATTACTTTTTTATTCGCCTACATATTAAAGTGTTACTTTATTACTGTGATTTGCGGCTTTAAAGTATCACTTTTCAACTATTTATTTTGTTGTCATAGCTACGTCCAAAAAAGTAAAAGGCATTTGTATTTGTTTAAATTCTATGAAAAATAAAAATTTTTATCAAAGCAACCCTTAAATTCAAAATTTCATTATCCAATTAAAATAGTTGTTATCATTTGTTTTCATAGCTACACAATAATTTGGAAAATTTAATAAATATTTTGTCAAAGGTTACTTGTTCCACATATTTTTATTTTAAAATTCGGCTAACGCCTCGATTTGCAAACTCCACATCCGTCCAAAATCTTTAGCTTTACGTCCTAGCATCATAATGTACTATTATGTTTTATATATTTCTAGTCGAAAATGTTGCCCGTTAGATGTTTCTCAAAAAAATTGGGAAACAAAATATATGAAAATCTCCTTTTGACACACTTAAAGATTTTTTTGACACACTTATAACACCATACTCAAGGTCCTGGTCTGACGTACAGATGCCAATCATCAAAAAATCTACAGATTCAAGGTTCTACTCGTTATCACTGAAAATAAGCTTTATTAAGCACAAAATATAAAAATTTGCTTTTTTTGGCACACTTAATGATTTTTTGACACACTTCCAGTACAGCTATCGAACTCATCGTCCTTTCGGTACTAACCATTAACAAAACCTATTTTTAGAAAAAATTTGTAATCGCTCCAGTAGTTTTCTTGACTGTCAGTCGGACGGCAGACAGACGGAAATTTTTTTCCTTGTTTGTAGATTTCATATAAAAATCTACCTATTGCAATGTGCCTCATCTTGGAATTTCGGAAAAATTTTGGTGCCAAACGACTATATATGATGAGCGAAGACGGGAAAACAAAAAAAAATTTATAAAGCGTGTCTCAGTAAGAGAGCACTTTTCCATTTTAAAACAAAAACACGTATTTCATGGAAGAGTTGTGATATTTTTATTGGATTGTAAAGAAGACATGTTCCGATTAAGTATTTTTTTTTTTTTTTTTTTTTTTTTTTTTAATAAAATGTGTTGTGTAATAGGGTTTAGAATATGTGTCACAACAACACATAAATACCTTTTAAGACCTAGGTCTAGACCTGGGTCCCACAACAACTGGCGTTCTGAGGTGTAGATTAACGCTTTTTTTAAACATCTGTGGGTTGAAGCCACCTGAGACTAAGTGTTCCGGCAAACTATTCCATTTGTACGCAGTTCGGACAAAGAAGTCTCTCTGCGATCTGCCAGTATGACAGCGCGGGATCTTTACCGTTTCACTGGTTGCGGCAGCCGATTGCCGAGTGGAACGGGGGTAAGAATAAGTTTGAGGCATGATGCCGCTGATTTCATCTGAGCACTGCTGATGACGATATTTGTAAAAAACAACGAGGTCAGCAACAGTGCGACGATGTTGTAGGGAATCAAGTTGTGATGTCAAAGTTCGATCACCTACAATTCGTATAGCTCGCTTTTGAACAGAGTCCAAGAGGGCCAAGATGGAAACAGAGGCAGCACCCCAAACTTGACAGCAGTACTCCATACAGGGACGAATATAGGACTTATAAACATGGAGCAATTGGTATGGAGTGAAAATTTTTTTGCATCTATTTAGGAGGCCGAGTTTTTTAGACGCGCTTTTTGCCATCGCCATTACATGATCGTTCCAGAGTAGGTCATTTGAAACTGTGACACCCAATAAACGAATGTTTTTACATTCACCTATTGGTTCATCACACATACTAAATAAAATATCTTTGGGGAACTCGGTCTTTAATCTGGAAACAATCAACAGCTGTGTTTTGGTGGAGTTGAAATTGACAAGGTTTTGGTCACCCCAGTCGGCGACTTTATTCAGGTCTTTGTTCACGTTTATGGCAGCGTCTCTCCGGGCAGGATTAATTCGTTCGTGCATTTTACCTTTTGAAGGAAGGGGCTCGAACGACTTGTGCAGAGTACTATCATCTGCAAAACTATTTATTGGGTTGCTGGTGATTTTCAACAATTCGTTGATATAAATCAAAAATAAGGTTGGGGACAATACTGAGCCTTGGGGTACACCAGCGTTAATTAGTTTAGACTCAGAAGAATATCCGTCTAAGGTTACCGAAATGTATCGGTCGGATAGAAAATTTTGAATCAGCTTCACAACATTGGGATGAAAACCGTACGCAACGAGCTTGTTGATTAAGTTGGCATGCCAGACTCGATCGAATGCCTTGGAGATGTCTAAAGCGATAACGTATGTTTCACCACCTTTATCAAGTATGCTGTTCCAACAATGCGCTACATAGTTTAATAGATCGGTAGTTGATCTTTTGTTTCGAAAACCGTATTGGCTGTCGGATATTAAATGATTTTCTTCCAGAAATTTTGAAATATGTGTATTAATATAATGCTCATAGACTTTGGATAGGACCGATAGTAAAGCTATTGGCCTATAATTTGAGATATCGGATCTTGGTCCCTTTTTGGGGACGGGCTGGACATTTGCCAACTTCCAGCACGAGGGAAATATACCAGATTTGTAGGATTGGTAGAATATTTTAGTTAAAGTTGGTGCAAGTTCTTTGGAAAAGGTTTTTAAAATAATGGGTGGAATATTGTCCATTCCTGATGCTTTGTTGATGTTTAACCCCTTTAAAAGTTTAGCGACTATTTTGGGTTTGAAGTGAAGTTCATTCATATTAACTCCTGAAGACTGGATTTGGGGTATTTCTTTAGGAGTTTCCAAAACAGTGGAGTTCAGAGCAAAGCGTTCAGCGAACAAGTTAGCTTTTCTTGCGGGATCATTGACGATTAAATCACCATCAATAATAGGGGGAATAGAAAATTTTGTACCAGAATTTAAAGAATTAATGGCACTGTAGAAACTCTTGTCAGAAACAGACATAGACGTAAGTTTTGAGGCTTTCGCTCTGTCAATTTCGGACTTTTCGTTTGAGATAATCTGATTAGATATTTTGTTGGCCTTTAGATATTGGGATCGATTAGTGGGAGTTTTGTTATGAATCCAAATATTAAATGATCTACGTTTGTTTCTAAGTGCCGTTTTGGCAGCTTTCGAATACAAGTATTTTTGTTTGGGTTTTACTATGGAGAAAGGGACAAATTTATTTATAGCAAATTGGATGGTTTCTGTAAAGTTTTGAGCAGAAACATTTACATTGTCAGTGTAAAAACAATGACGGTCGAAAGGGAAACCATGGAAAAAATTTTGAAGACCACTCTTATCCATTTTTGAGTAGTGAAATATTTTACGGGGTTTGGGAGCTGTAGTTTTAAGTAAATCAGTTTTGATAACTGATGAGATTAAATAATGATCAGAATTTCCAATACTACCTTTCGCAACATCGACACTCGTAATATCTGGCATTGTGGTAAGATAGAGATCTAGTAGAAAACTATTATCACCGCCATTACGGGGAGTGAAAGTCGGGCTTTTTACAATTTGGAATAGGCCCTGAGACGCGGCAAAAATTTCTGCCAGTTTTCCACTATTGTCAACATCGTCGGTCGATTTGGAGAATTCCAACCATGATTTGTTGTGGACGTTGAAGTCACCGGTAACGATAACTTCACAATTAGGGGACTTTGCTCTAATCTCGTCCATAATTTTTGTCAGTATATTAAAAAAGTTTGGGTTACGTTTGTTGGGGGACCGGTATAAAGCTATTGTAAAAAAAGTCATTTCTGGAAGACAAATCTTTAAAACCATTGTATTGAAGCCGTCACCGTGTAGTTCAAAATTTGGAAAGCGCGTGTACGCAACACTCTCATGAATGAATGCGCATACGCCCTGATGGAGTTTGAAAGCTGATTCGAGCCTATATTTGGAATTAAGCGATTCTATAAAGAGAAAATTTTCAGAAACTTGTGTTTCTGTAAGGAATAGAATGTTCGGTTTGTCGTGCTCAAGATGATGTTGCACGTGGTCATGGTTAGCGTTCAATCCGCAGATGTTTTGAACATGTATTTTAAAATTTTTTATTGATTCATATATGTTTTGTCCCTGCAAATTCCGTGGACATGCCGCTTTATGGGCGGGTGGATTGCGCAAATTTGCTTTACCACTTGCAGACTTATTTTTTTTCGGTTGTACTGCCATATATATATCAAAATGTTTATTTTATTTTTTTGTGTTTTATTTTAAAATGCATAACTAAGTAGAAAATCCTATCATACTACAAAATATGACATATGCCAATATTTCATGATAAGATGAAGAAATAATAACAAAATAATAAGTGAAAAACAAATTGTGAGAAATTTGCAGAAAACAAAACAAAACTAAATGCCAATAATCCAGCTGATGCAGCGCACCCCAGACGCACCGCCCACCACTTCAATCGAGGCACAAAGCCCACACATAACTACGTGTTGGTTCGATTCCTCGGAAGAGCTAATGAGCGGTACCGCTACGGAACGCTGCCCAGCTAAGACTGGAAGTGCTGCCGTTGACTAATTAAAGTTCGTCCGCCAGCACCCTAAGATATCATCTTGGCTAATGACATCTCCTGCCATTGCCAGTGGTATGTGATATCTCACGCTAACTCATATGTCAATGGCAGGGACTGGAGTACGCAGGGTAGTCAGACCCGTAGATCAACATTGATCATAATCGATCAAAATCGATCCCTCCTGCGGCTTCGCAGTATGGAATAAAATATCTAGCAAATGGCCCCACGGCTTTGATGATAGGCCATTACTCTTTTCATGAAATTTTCCATGACTTTTACACAGAAATGTGGCTGTATCTCATCGATGACGCGTTGGATCTCTGATTTGAGCTCATGAATTATTTCTGGCTTATTCGCATAAACCCGAGATTTCACAAAATCCCAAAGGCACGATCTTGGTGGCCAGTTGACATCAGAATTTCGTGAGATAATGTGTTCTGAAAATCGTTACTGCAATTAGTCGATTGTTTTATGCGCGGTGCTGCAGGTGGCGGTCCTGCTGAAACCACATGTTGTCCAGATCCATACCGTCCAGTTGAGGTCACAAGAACTCCGTTATCATATTCCTGTAACGAATGCCGTTCACAGTCACTGCAATTTCGGCCTCATCTTCAAAAATGTAAGGTCCATTCACGCCGCCTGACCAAAATCCTTACCAGACAGTTGCTCGTTGTGGGTGCATTTGTTTCTCATGTATTGCATGAAGATTTTCTGAGCCCCAAACTCGACAATTTTGTGTATTCACGTAGTCATTCAGATGAAAATACTTTCCCCAATTTTGTAATGAGTTTTCACAATTATAACGATTTAATAATCGGAATAAACATAGGTGACAGCTGTCAAATTTCAGAGTTGCCACTTGCACGAAAAAAAATGATTCTATATTTAAAAAGTGCACTCTTATTGAGACACCCTTTATATACATAAACGGCATGAGATATAACGAAAACGACCGGCACTCTCACTGTCGCATTTGTTGAGGTAGATCAAAAAAATTTTCTGTACATGTGTGTTCTATTAATATCTAAGACAAGTTCGTGAATCAGCAAAATCCGACTCGTGGTTAAGAAGCTAGAGGCTTTTTTCTAAAAAAATTGATTATTTTTAAAACCGTTATAACGGCCGTTTGGATACTAATATTTTTAAAAATTTCATAAATTTAGAATCTGTGGAAACATTTTAATCCGTTTCTTATAAATATAAACCTCTGCAGTTAGAGGTTTTTGACTTGTCGGCTTCAACAAAAAAGTTTGCAACAATCCATAACTACAATTTCCAAAAACCTTATAACAGTCAATGAAAAAAAAATAAAAAGATTTGAATAGAAGAAATTATTTTTTTTCTTTGATATAAACTATTTTGATATTTTGCAATAATTGCATGACATGTGATATATAGTAGTTTGCTTTTTTTTCATATAGTGTCATAAATTGTCACACACGTGTTCTGTGGTAGATTTGATATTTGTTTGTTGCAAAATTGGATAGATGTAGTTTTGCTTTTTTGTAGCTAATTTTCTTTTTAAAATTTGTTCGATATCTGTTTGTAATTAGTTTGTTTTGTTTAAACTAATCTGATACATCAGATTCTACTTGTACACAAACTGTCTGATCTTGAAATCTACCTATTTCTAGCGGACATCCTGTCGCTCGGACTTATTTAGAATCGTTATGAATTATGACCTTAAACGTCGAAAAATGCTAAAAAAAAGTGTTCAAAAGATTTTTCAGTTTGGCACGAGATTGTAATACTTAGGTCTTTCAATATTTGTTTGGAAACATATGTTAATCAGACTTGATTTAAACAATCCAAAACTAAATAGGTTTTCTCTTCGAAGGTAAAATAGTTATCCCGGCATAATGTTTTCCATATGATCAAAAAAAACCTTATAATTCCAATATTTTTGTAAGGCAAAAATAAGTTGCCTTAATTTGTTGTTAATTTTATTGTAATTATTTTCTTTATAGCCCAGTCATTTTAGTGATGAACCTCGGAATAAGAGATAATAAGCTGATTTTTCGTATTTACCTTTATTTTGGTGTTTTAAACGTCATAAAGTCTCGTGTCTGCGTTGTAAGTAATTCAAGGTCAAAGCTAAAAAAATACAGTTTTTCGCGGTTATATCGGTTTCTATTGCTCCAATGACGTTAACATTTATTATAAAAATTGTAGAGCATAAAATTTGCAACCAATTTTATTTGAAACAATTTCTCATGTGCTTAGCCATTTTTGCGATAGAGGGCGGTGAAGTAGTATTCTTTTTTTCTTGACTCTGCTGCTGCATCAGCTGTTTGGCCACAAAATAAACACAGTATTTTTAAATCAAACACTTCATTGCTTTCATTGCAAAGTTGATCTCCTTCTAAGCGTCGTTTCGATGCCGCAATGGAATTTTTACAGATGTACACTTTTCGACACACAACATGCACATTCACAGAGCTTAAAATATTTAAGAAGTCTATGTGGCCATCATTTCAATCGATACTTGTAGTTTTTTAAGTTTTCAAGCCATGCACCACATTATCAAAATCACCTTTTGCAAGTGGTTTCTCACAAATAAAACAGAAATCAGCCATAATTTTCAAAATTTTTCGTCCGTCGTTGCCGAGATCGGAAACGAGAACAAACGACAATTATTCAAAGTTCAAGGTAATATTCCCGGTTGACTTTGCATTACAGTACGTATGGCTGAGCGCTGTTCGCTCACCGCCTTCTATCGCAAAAACGGTTGAGCGGATGAAAAAATGCTTTCAATAAAATTGGTCGTAAATTTTATGCTCTACAATTTCTGTCATTAAAGTTAACATATTTGGAGCAATAGAAACCGAGATAATCGCCAAAAACTGTTTTTTTTACATTTGATCTTGAATAACTTACGATGTAGACACGAGATTTTATGAGACTTTTGAGACAACATTTAGAACGCCAAAATGAAGGTATATACGAAAATTCAGCTTATTTTCTCTCATTTCGAGGTTGACCCCTTTTTTATGCTAAAATTACTAGACTATTAGGACCTTTCATAGAAATCATTTATGTGAATAGAATCTCAGGTTTGTTAACTGCATAGCTTGTTGAAGCGAAGGAAGGGTATTTGGAAATAGTTAAATAGGCGTAAAACATTGTAATTCACAGATAGGGGTTACAAACCGTGGTGCTGACAAAGACCCATGAGAAGTCTCAAGCCGGGCGCAAGACATTAAATAAAAGATTAGATAGAAAACTAAACATGTTTTGCGTACGAATTTTGTATATCCGTAAGATGATATACGCCTAAGTTGCAACCGTTTTCGTCCACACAACGATATGCAACATTTCCGATCCTCTCCTTAATTATTGCTTTGATGAACTTTGGTGCAAATTTTGCCGAGAATCTTTTTCTGGCATCACTTTGGGGATAGTTTCGAACATAAACTTAATAACCAACAAGAAACGACCTTTGCCGACTTCGCAAAGTAAATTGTTTCGAACGGTGTTGTGACGATTCTTGTAACCTTACCATTATGTTACATCTCATCAACTCACGCTGCGAGGATTCAATGTCTCTGCTTCTCCTAGACATTGAAGTTCATATAAAACCTGGTAATCAAACAGAGCATAATACAGGTTTCGACCGATGAAATCATCTGCACCTCCAATTTCATCCAAATTTTCATCCCATTCACGATGATCTGTTTTTAAATAAGAGCATATTGGTGAGATTAAGGTTCGATTTACTCGTGCCGAAGAATTCGATTGGGGCTGTCAACGGGAATATCAACCCGAGTCCCGACATGCCTAGAAATTTCGAACATGGCGAGTGGTTTTAAGAATAGGAAATGACTACAGGAAATGGAAATTCAAAATATCCTTCCATTGTGTGCGCAATTTAATCGACGAACAAGAAATTCAGAGTTATCTCACCCATTTGGTGTCCAAATACCTCGTTGTAGAACTATGTCCTTCCAGAACGATTATTTTAATAGAGTGGTCAAATTATGGAACTCAATGCCCGGCTCCGTATTTCCCGATGAATATTCTCCTCAGATGTTTAAAGAAAATGTCCATCGTCATTTAAAAGAATCAGTATAGTTATTCCTATATCCTCATTCCTTCCATTTTTCTCATCTCCTTCCATTTTCCTCATCTCCTTCCTTTATAGTTGACATGGTATCTTCGGATATTCAAAGAGTCTAAATAATGAATATTTCATATTTAGTGTGCTAAACATGTCTAACTAATTAATAAAAAAAAAAAAAAAACCGCATCTACCTTTCCTGAATTGGCCTGTCAGCGACCACTACCATCAACAAATCCCAAATATCGTGTGTATGTGAGACAAAATTTGATTTTTCAAATATATATGGCAAGCTTAGCCTCCCTTAAACGTTGTGTTACTTCAGAAAGAAGTAGTAGATATTCATCCAGCGTTATAGCGTATGTGACTTGCAAATCGTCTTAGTACACGAATACTGGAGTTGATACCGGTATAACTTTATCCATCAGTTTGCACAGTGTCTGTGGTGCGTTGCACAGTCCAAACGACACAACCGTGAACTGGTACAACGGCCAACCAGGAATTGCAAACGCTGTCTTATCTCGGGATGCAGGATCAAGAGGGATCTGCCAGAATCCATCATTTAGTTCAATTGTACTGATGAACATCGTGTCTTTTAACCGACTTAAAAGACCGTCAATTACTGGTAACACATACACATTCTTACTGAGGACGTCATTTAGTTTTCGTGCGTCCAGGCAAAACCGCTTTTTGCGATTAACCTTGCTGACCATCGTGATAGGATTATTCCAGGAACTGGAACTTTCCTCAATGACCTTCAAAGCTAACATCCTATCTATCTCACCATACAGCTTATTTTGAACGATAGGGAGACACGGGATAAAATCGTTGTTTTATAGGCTAAGCCAGTCCCACGTCGATGGAGTGACTAAGGGTCTGTCTTCCTTTCGGGCAAACAAAGGAAAAGATTCAACAATAGAGTGTAGTTTAGCAGACTTTGTTAGATTGAGTAAGCGTTGATCCAGAAGTAGTAGAGAGGGAGGTGTGTTAAGTGTCTGTCATAATTTGGTTAGGTCTGCAATAATTTTGAATTTGATATGGAAGAGTTTCCAGAAATCTATTCCAAAGTAAAGTTGCTGACTGAACCCAGGTGCAATAAATATTCTCATTATACGTTGTTTTCCAGCGTATGAAACGAAAGCCGTATCTGTCCCAAAACTCGTTGCGCTTCACCAGAAGGCGTAGAGAGCAATGAGGATTGATCGTTGAGGCGGATGCATAAATTTAGAAAGGTTTGAAATTAGTTTTGGTTGTTTTGTGAAAGTTCCCGGTAGAACTCTGGATCGGTATTCGATGCTTTTTCTTTCATTCGGGACCTCTGATTGGGAATTTGGGAAGTAATCGGGAAGGGTCGACTCCCAATTCGCATCCTTATGTTTTTCCTGACATTTAGCACAATATTCAAATATAATATAGGACTGGCTACAATCTCGACAAAAACATCTTAAAGCTCGTTGGGCCAGTGACAAGTGCACATGTACAGTACAATTGTTTGAGTGTTGTAATGTAGTTTCGACATTTTCTTTAGCTGAATTTTTATTTTGTTTTTGAGTCATCACTGAAATATTATTAAAATATTAAATCTTTGTCAATCCTCTATCATAGCTAGTCCAATATTGAACCAAGATCTTTAAGTGAAGGTGAACGATACAAAAAATGTTTCGCAGTTCTCTTCAAACAAAATTCAAATGAAAGAAAGAATTAAATAATTTGATGTGGCTGGATATTCTGTAAAAGGACCTTTCGAGAAACTAACTAAAAACCAAATCGTAAATAAACAGTCGACTCGCAGAATGAAAGACCGTTTTTAAAAAAACTGAATAAAAATGTTGAAAAAAAATATTGTATACAGAACCCCGCGATATAGTAAATCAAATAAGTGAAATACTATATAAGTATTTTAAATAAACGATTACTCTTTGGGGTTTCATGCAGTATGAACTTGTTCGCAAATATTGTTGCTGCGATATTACTTCGGTCTGAAAGACCTAAGTATTACATTCATGAGCTCAAAGTGAAATTCTTACCCCCACTTTTTTTGACATTTCTCGACGTTTCTCGAAAAAAAAAAAATGTATGTCTGTCTGCCTGCCGGCCGTCATTACCTACGCTGCAGGGAAAACCGCTGGAGGGATTTCAAAAATTTTTTTCTAAAAATAGGTATTCACAAGGGACAGGTCCGAAAGGACGCTGTGTTCGATAACTGTACCGGAAGTGTGTCAAAAAAATCATTATGTGTGTCAAAAATAGCAAATTTTCATATTTTTGGCTTAACAACGTTCATTTTAAGTGATTACGGGTAGGAACATTAAATTTGGAGAAATCTTGATGGTCGGGATTGGTATGTAAGATCAAAAACTAGATTATTGCATTATAAGTTTGTCAAAAAAATGTTGTCAAGTTGTCATTTATTTTTTTACCTAATTTTTTGGAAAAAAAAATAAAATTAATTGTTTGTTTAAAATGAAGTTTTATTATTATTATTGAGAATTATGGCATTATGAGGTTGTCAAAAAAATGTTGTCAAGTGTGTCAAAAGATTTTTATTTAGTTTTTTACCCTTTTTTTGGAAAAAAATAAAATTGTTTCTTTGAAATGAAATTTTATTATTATTATTGAGAATTATGGATTATAAGTTTGTCAAAAAATGTTGTCAAGTGTGTCAAAAGAAAGGTTTTTATTTATTTTTTACCCATTTTTTTAGAAAACAATAAAATTAATAGTTTGTATGACATGATATTTTATTATTATTATAGAGAATTATGGCATTATAAGTTTGTCAAAAAATAATGTCAAGTGTGTCAAAAAATGATTTCATTTATTTTTTAGCCAATTTTTTGGAAAAAAAATGTATCTGTTTTTATGACGTAAATGTAATCTAAAATGAAATTAGACATGGAAGTTTTTGAATTTGTTATAGTTTTTGAAATATTTTTGGAATTTTGAAAAAGTTTGTATTTTTGATTTTGTAATAATTTTTGCAATATTTTTAGAATATCGGCAAAAGTTTTAATTTTTGATTTTGTAAGAATTTTTGAAATATTTTTAGAATTTTGAAAAATTTTAAATTTTTGATATTATTATAATTTTTGGAATTTTGAAAAAATTTTCAATTTTTGATTTTGTAATAATTTTTGCAATATTTTTAGAATTTTGGAAAAAGTTTGAATTTTTAAGAATTTTTGAAATGTTGGAATTTAGAAAAAATTTAAATATTTGATTTTATTCTAGTTTTTGGAATAATTTTGGAATTTTGAAAAAGTTTGACTTTATTTAATTTTTACAATATTTTTGGAATTTTGATTATAATTTTCTGGCAACGTATTGATGTTTCGTGTTAGTTGTGTAGTAAATTTTTAAACTGAGTTAAAAAAATGCTTGTACTTTAACAAAGAGTTATGTTTGATATACATCGCTGCCCAAAACTAAAAACCATGTCCTCATAAAAGTTTTTTACCGAAAACTATATCAAAATCTTTAACCCAGACCGAAGTCTTGATATCTCAGAGCTGTGAGATTTCAGCCCCTCCATATTTTTTCTATTATTATGAAACAACAAATTCGTCGTGTGCTTAATAAGATTTTTTAACTCTTTCATGTAATAAATGGTACAGTTGATATAATATTATCAAAACTTATCCACAGAATGTAAATAAATATTGTCGAACTTCCAAAGTTTTTCTAACTTTAAAAAAAAAGCTATACATATAACAAAAAAATCTTTTATTTTTACAACACCAGGTAAAATTATCAAAAAACTAATTCTATATTATTTTCTTTTTTTTAGATTTTCCACCATGTCACGGAGGACAATTTCGATGTACGAACGCTTTATGTATACCAGCAAATTTTCATTGTGATGGCTATCATGATTGTTCTGATCAAAGTGATGAAGCAAATTGTACAGCAATTGCATGTCCTGATAATAAATTTTTATGTCGTCGAGGAGGTCCAAATGGCACACCAAAATGTATTGCTAAAACACAATTATGTGATGGTAAAAAGGATTGTGAAGATGGTATGGATGAGGAAACAGCATGTTGTAAGTTTTTTTTTATGTTCACGTACAAACATATAGTTTTATTTTATGTAAATTGTTCTTTGTGGAATAAATTTAGTTATAATTTTTTTTGGAATATTTAAAGAAAAAGAAAGTTTTGATATGACGTTTAAACATTTATCGTTCTTCTTAAATATTATGTATCTGAATATACAACAAATCTTTAAGCTCTATATGGAAAAAATGTAAAACGGAATGATTCTGTGCATTGCCTATAGTCGATTAGCCGATTCCACAGAGGTTACAGAGGTAGGCTAAAGTGTCGTGGGAGCTAGGTCTACTACGGGGCCATTTTCAAAGAGAAATCAATCCAATAATTATTTTCAAAATCTCTCCCAATTTGCAAATTAAATTTCCCAATTTGTTTTTTACTCAAATTTTAAATAAAAATGTAATAAATTAAAAATTTTGTATTTTTTTCAGCAACTGCTTCATGCCCTGCATTAAATTGTGAATATAAATGTGTTTCATCTTTAACTGGTGGTATTTGCACTTGTGCTCCCGGTCGTGCCTTATCCAACGACAACAAAACATGTATCGATTTAGATGAATGTGCTGAATGGGGTCATTGTGATCAATTATGTACAAACACAGACGGATCGTATGCATGTGGTTGTGCAATAAATTATACGTTAACGGATAAATCACGTTGTATTGTACCAAATGCAGAAAGCTTAGAATTAATATTTGCACATGAAAAGGCAATTGTACGTATGATGTATCATGGTCAAGATGCAAAAACTATTGCAAATGCAACAGGAGCGAGTGGTATAGCGTTTCATTATGAACGAAAATTATTATTTTGGTCGGATATAAAAACTAGAAAAGTTCAATCCCAACCTTTAATCGATGGGGGTTTTGGTGGAGCTGATTTAACATTGCCAGGCACATGGGCACCGGTTGCTTTAGCAATCGATTGGATTGGTGATAAGTTATACGTTGCTGATTTAGTTGGTCAAAAGGTAGATGTTTTTGAATTAGATGGACGTTGGCATGCTGTCGTACTCGGGTCGAATTTAACTAGTCCAGCTGATTTGGCATTGGATCCAACATCAGGATTATTATTTGTAGCTGATGGTGGACAGGTCTTACGGGCTCACATGGATGGAACACATGCTCAATCCATTGTTTCTGAAGCAGCATATAAAGCATCTGGCGTTACAGTTGATGTTATTGCAAAACGTGTATTTTGGTGTGATTCCTTATTAGATTACATTGAATCTGTGGATTATGAAGGCGAACATCGTGTTATGATTTTACGTGGTCAACAAGTTCCAAGTCCATCAAGATTAGCATTGTTTGAAAATCGAGTATTTTGGACAGACGCAACAAAACAAGGTATCATGTCAGTTGATAAATTCCAAGGAAGTGAAAGTATTCAAGCTATTTATAAAGCAAAAGACATTCGAGAACCAAAAGCAATAGTAACAGTACATTCAGTAAGTCAACCAAAAGTTTCAAGTCCCTGTGGCAATAATAATGGTGGTTGCTCACAGCTTTGTATCATTACTGCTGTTAAGGGTGCACCAAGCGGATTAGGCTTCCGATGTGCGTGTCATACAGGATGGCAATTGTCAAGCGATTTACGAAATTGTCATTTGGTTGAACAATTTTTAATGTACTCACAACAAAGATTTATCAAAGGCAAAGTATTAGATCCTGTGATTGATGGATTTAGTGATGCTATTTTACCCGTTGTTTCACGTCGTGCTCGATTTGTAGGATTAGATTTTGATGCTCGTGATGAATACATTTATTACTCTGATGTATTACAAGATGTTATTTATCGTGTTCACCGAAATGGAACCGGACGGGAAATTGTTTTAGCATCACAAAATGAAGGCGTAGAGGGATTAGCTGTTGATTGGGCATCAAAGAATTTATATTATATTGATAGTCGTAAAGGAACTTTAAACGTTTTATCTACAAGAAATGTCACTCACCGTCGAACTTTACTAACAAATTTAAAACGTCCTCGTGCTATCGTTGTGCATCCAAATCGTGGCTATATTTATTTCTCGGAATGGGACCGTCCAGCTAATATTACAAGAGCGAATTCAGATGGATCAGAATTATTAGTGTTTAAATTTGTTACTTTAGGATGGCCAAACGGTTTATCCATTGACTTTATTGAAGATCGAGTGTATTGGTGTGATGCTTTATTAGATCATGTTCAACACGCTAATTTAGATGGGTCTGATATAAAAACTGTTAATTCAAGATTGATAAGACATCCATTTTCTATTGTTATTCATCTGGACTGGATGTATATAACTGATTGGCGATTAGACGCTATTGTAAGGATGCATAAATTAACCGGCGAACAAGAAGAAATTATGGTGCGAGAGCCGCAAACTAACCGATTATATGGTGTTCGTGTTTACAGTCATGAAGTGCAGAAAATAGAAGGAACGCAACCATGTTCGATCAATAATGGCGGTTGTGAAAAAATTTGTTTTGCAGTGCCTAGAAATGAATCACATGGCTTAACAGTCAAATGTGCATGTCCGTATGGCGAGAAAATTAATGAAGATGGAAGAACTTGTGTTGCTAATCCAAATGCAGAGCCTCCGGTTCAAGCATGTCCGAACTCATGGGATTTTACATGCAATAATCAAAGATGCATTCCAAAATCATGGCTATGTGATGGTGATGATGATTGCTTAGACAACAGCGATGAAGAACAAAATTGTACAAGTAAGTCAAATATTTTTATTATTTTATTATTTTCATTAATCTTTTAATGTTTTTATAGAACCAACGTGCGGAACGAGTGACTTTCAATGTAAATCGGGACGATGTATTCCTCTTAACTTTAGATGTGATCAAGAAAATGATTGCGGTGATCATTCTGATGAACTTGAATGTGGAAATGTTACATGTGCTTTATCGCAATTTGCGTGTGAAAATGGTCGGTGTATTCCAAATATCTGGAAATGTGATAGCGAAAACGATTGTGGAGATGGATCAGATGAGGGAGATTTTTGCGCGGAAAAAACATGTGCCTATTTTCAATTCACATGTCCGAGAACTGGTCATTGTATACCACAATCTTGGGTATGCGATGGTGATGATGATTGCTTCGATAAGGCGGACGAAAAAGATTGTCCACCAATAACGTGCTTAGCAAATCAATTTAAATGCGCGGATCTACGACAGTGCATTGAAGAATCGTATAAATGTGATGGAATACCCGATTGTAACGACGGAAGTGATGAATTAGGTTGTCCGTCCGTTGGGCCAAACCAATGTGATATTGAAAAACACTTTAGATGCAAGTCCAGTGGTATTTGTATTCCACTTGCATGGCATTGTGATGGTTCTAATGATTGTGACGACCATTCTGACGAGGAAGAATGCAGTACAATTGCATGTCCAAACAATTTCTTCAAATGTAATAACACACAATGTGTATTCAAAGCGTATATATGTGATGGAAAAGATGATTGTGGGGATGGATCTGATGAAAGTACACTACATGCGTGTGTTCCACCACCATTCAGATGTGAAACCGGTCAATGGCTTTGTCCTGGTATTACAGGTCGTTGCGTTAACATATCTTCAATATGCGATGGTACTCCTGATTGTCCAAATGGTGCTGATGAAGGAGAAGGGTGCGATTTGGCAGAATGTGATCATCAATCTGGGTTGTGCTCAAACGGTTGTCAAAAAACGCCACTCGGGGCGATGTGCATCTGTCCTCCTGGAGAGGAACTAGGACCAGATATGCTAACCTGTCAAGACTTAGATGAATGTAATCCACCTGGACTCTGCTCCCAACAATGTACAAACACTAAAGCGTCATACTTCTGTTCATGTGTTGATGGTTATATTCTCGAACCAAATAAACATTCGTGTAAAGCAGTCAATCATTCAGCTGCCTTTTTAATAATATCAAATAGACATTCAATATTGGTGGCTGATCTTAAAGAACAAGGATTGGAACGTGTTCCTATTATTGTTGAAAATGTTGTCGCAACAGCATCAAATATGCATACAGGAACAATATTTTGGAGCGATATGAAATTAAAAAAAATCTCAAGATTAGATCGTGGTCAGCAACCACGAGAAATTGTTTCAACAGGATTAGATTTAGTGGAAGGATTAGCATACGATTGGATTGGTAAAAATCTGTACTGGCTAGACAGTAAACTAAACACGATCGAAGTATCATCAGAAAATGGATTAACTAGATTAGTTTTGGTTCGTGAAAATATAACACAACCTAGAGGTATGTGTTTGGATCCAAGTCCAGGTGCCAAATGGTTGTTTTGGACTGATTGGGGAGAAAATCCAAGAATCGAACGAATTGGAATGGATGGTACATTAAGAGAAACAATTATAAATACAAAAATATATTGGCCAAATGGATTGACATTAGATGTGTCAACTAAACGAGTTTATTTTGCCGATTCTAAATTAGATTTTATCGATTTTTGTTACTACAATGGAACTGGAAGACAGCAAGTGTTAGCTGGAAGCCATTACTTACTACATCCACATTCGTTATCATTATTTGAAGATACATTATATTGGACTGATCGTCAGTTGAATCGAGTATTATCTGCACATAAGTTTAAAGGAATTAACCAAACTGTTGTGTCACATCTTATATCTCAGCCACTTTCCATCCATGTTCACCATCCGTCTCTTCAACCAATTACAACCAATCCTTGTGCATCTGCGACATGTCAACACATATGTTTATTGAGTCCATCGACAAGTACAGGATATTCATGCAAATGCAAACCCGGATATCGTAGTGAACCTGACGGAAAATGTATCGAAGAAGAAAATCCTTACTTAATGGTGTTAAAAGGAAATCAAATCATTGATGTGCCATTAAATGGTGGCGATGCAAGAGCTGGATTGTTAAGTCCTGTTGTTGGTATTGATAGTGGAATTGGCTTAGATTTTGATAGAAAAGGAGAGACACTATTTTGGGTGCAGGGTAAAGAGAATGATGATGAAAACTGCACAATTTATACAACACCATATGGTGGTGGTAATAAAACGAACTTCTTTGGATCTGATATTGGATTAGTTGGGGCACCATATGTCATTGCATTTGATTGGTTAGGACGAAATTTATTTATTGGAAATCGATTAGCAAGTAACATTGAAGCGGTCCGTGTTGATGGTAAAATTAAACACCGAACTATAATCTTAGCAAATGATGGTAATAAGACATCGGTGGCGAAGCCAAAAGCAATTGCACTTGATCCACCAGATGGTAAAATATTTTGGATTGATGATGGTGGTTATGGAGTTCCATCAAAAATTGGACGTGTTAACATGGACGGAAGTAATTCAATGATTATTGTAAATGAAATTGAACGGCCAGAATCTATAACGGTTGATACAGATAAAAAAATTATTTACTACTCGACCCAACATCCTCCAATGGTGATATCGATAGACTATAATGGACAACAAAATAGAACTTTATTATCTGAAAAAGACGATATTGCATTACCAAGAAGTTTAGGTGTTTTAGATTCCAGATTATATTTTATTGATCCTACTTACGAAAAGATAGTCCGATTCGATCTACCAAATGGTGATAATCCAAAAATTATTATCGATAATGAATCTGATTTACGAGCAATGATAATTTTTAAAAAACGAACAATGTCTCAACATCCTTGTCTTTTAAATAATGGTGGATGTGCTCAACTATGTTTACCATCAGAAAATGGAGCACGAACTTGTGCATGTGGAATTGGATATAAAAAAGAAAATGAAGTTACTTGTTCACCGTATAAGAGTTTTGCTGTTGTTACACAATTAGATGCTATTCGTGGATATAGTTTGAAAGATAGTGCTGAAGCAATGGTTCCTATATCTGGACCAGGACATCATATCCTTCATGTTGATATTGTTTATCGTGATACATGGATTTATTGGGTAGAATATAATCGTGGTTATTGGAATGGTATATTTAGAATACGACCGAACGGTACGGAGATACAACAAATCATTAAAGACGGTATTGGAAGTAATGGAATTCGTGGCTTAACAATTGATTGGGTTGCTGGAAATATGTATTTTACAAATGTATTTCCACATGAAAATTACGTTGAAGCTTGCTGGTTAGACGGAACAAACCGTAAAATTATTGTCAAAACAACAACTGACGCTCCAAGAGAAATTGCTGTTAACCCAATTAAACGATTATTGTATTGGATCGATTATGGACAATATCCTAGAATTGGAAAATCATTTTTAGACGGATCCAACTGGATTCCGGTTGTAACCTCAGGAATATCAACACCACGTGATCTAACTGTTGATATGTTAACACACGATGTTTATTGGGTTGACTCACGTCTTGATATGATACAAAAAGTTTCATATAATGGAGGAAACCGACAACTTATTCGCCGTAATCTACCGAATGCCAT
Source organism: Diogma glabrata (assembly GCA_963693315.1). Classification (NCBI taxonomy): domain Eukaryota; kingdom Metazoa; phylum Arthropoda; class Insecta; order Diptera; family Cylindrotomidae; genus Diogma; species Diogma glabrata. The sequence continues at coordinate 286,298,082 of OY856188.1, forward strand.
GGGAATAGCCATACATTTAGGTGATGTATATTGGGTAGATCGAAACTTGTTAACAGTATTTAAGGCATCAAAACTACCAGGTAATACAACACTTCCTGACAAAGTTCGAACAAACTTACAAAAATTAAGAGATATTGTGATATACGATATAACGAATCAACCACCAGATGAGAACAATCCATGTTTACGGTTAGGAAATGGAGGATGTGATCAATTATGTTTCAGTTTCCCCCCAGATGCACAAAACGGTGCACGTTTGAACTTCCGTTGTGAGTGTTCGACAGGAAAACTAAGCAGTGATGGAAGAAAATGTGAAACCGTTGAAGAATATGTTGTATTTTCAACACGAACTGAAATCCGTGCAATTAATCTAAATCCACAATCAACCGGTGTACCATTCAAACCAGTTGTCAATCTTACAAATGTTGTTGGTCTCGATTTCGATTATGCCGATAATAAATTATTCTTTACACAAATTCGTCCATGGTCAAAAATTGCATGGACTACAGCTGACAATCCATCATTGACAGATACTCACAACATTATAAGTAAAGGGATTAATCCAGAAGGAATCGCTTACGATTGGACACAAAAGAAGGTTTATTGGACTGATAGTTCAAATAACTCTATATATGCAATGAATTTAGATGGATCTGAATTGGTTATGATATCGAGAGTAGAACGACCTCGTGCTATTATATTAGATCCATGTAACGGAACATTATACTTCACTGATTGGGGTCGTTTTGGAACATCTGGGAAAATCTTCCGTACAACAATGGCTGGTTCATTGAAACGTGCTATTATAGATAAAGATCTATCACAGCCAAGTGGATTAGCTATTGATTATGAAGATCGTATGTTATATTGGACCGATGCTGTTCGTGAGAAAATTGAACGATCAACATTAGAGGGAAAAGACCGTGAAGTATTAATCTCAGCTACAATATATCCGTTTGCAATAACAGTATTTAGAAATTATATTTATTGGACCGATCTACAGTTACGTGGTGTGTATCGAGCGGAAAAACATACTGGAGCTAATATGGTTGAAATGGTTAAAAGATTGGAAGATTCACCGCGGGATATTCACGTTTATAGTAAAACTCGACAAGAATGTAGTTTTAATCCTTGCTCGCAGAACAATGGTGGATGTGCTCAAAGCTGCCATCCAGGCATAAATGGTCTTGCAGAATGTCGATGCGATGATAATTCCAAAGTTGTTAACGAAGGTCGGATGTGTGTCCCAAAGAATCAAACATGTGACTCAAGTAAATTTTATTGCAAGAATGCAAAATGTATTTCAAGAATGTGGGCATGCGATGGTGATGATGATTGTGGCGATAATTCGGACGAAGAGACAAACTATTGTACATTCCATTCATGTTCTGCAAATGAGTTCCGGTGTAATAATGGACGTTGTATATTCAAGTCATGGAAATGTGACCACGAAAATGATTGTAAAGATGGATCAGATGAAATTGATTGTACCTACCCGCCTTGTGTTGATGGTGAATTTACGTGTTTGAATGGACGTTGTATACCACAGGCACAAGTATGTAATGGTGTCAATGATTGTAAGGACAATGGAACAACAGATGAAACTCACGAACGTTGCCCTCAAAATACAACATGCCCACCCAATCATCTTAAATGTGAAAAGACCAATATTTGTGTTGAACCATATTGGTTATGCGATGGTGATAATGATTGTGGAGATAATTCCGATGAAGATGCATTACATTGTGCCCAACGTACGTGTCCACAAAACAGTTTTAGATGTCCAAATCATCGTTGTATTCCTGCCACATGGTATTGTGATGGTGACGATGATTGTGGAGATGGTGCTGATGAACCTCCAGAATATTGTAAATCAGAAGGAAGAACTTGCTTTGGTGATTTGTTTACTTGTGATAATGGAAATTGTATTCCAAGGATTTATATTTGTGATGGTGATAATGATTGTTTGGACAACAGTGATGAAGATAATCGACATCAATGCAGTAAGTACATACTTTAATTTTTATTTAAATTCAAGTGTTGGGGTCGATTCCAATATTCCGTGTCTATTTAGTGATGACCGACATTTCTTTTAAATTTTGTTTATTATTTTATTGTGCATTGTCACATCGTGGGGACGACCCACACACCGAAATGTTTCTAATTGCCGGGCACTAAGAAACCAAAAAAAAAATGGAACAAACTTTTTTTTCCAACATCTTTGAAACTATAATTTGATATCTTTGGTATGAAATATACCAATATTTTTGTCATTTGAATCTGCCAATTCGTACGCCACATTACCTCTTCACCTAACAACCTTCTCTTTGTTAAACTTTGGTACAAGCTTGACTGAGTAGTTGTTAACTGCATCGCAAAACCCTATTCCGGCTTCTGAGGTTGTATAGTTTAGCTGGTTTCAAGTTTTTAAAACGGACTTTTGTGCGAGTGTTATTTGGTCATCTTTGGGAAGGCTGCTCGTTTGATTTTTATCGAGAACGTCAAATTTTCACACTATGCAATGTTGGCCTAAAACAAAGTAGTGGGGTGAATATCCCAAACATCCCAAAATGTTTGTCGGACTCGACAATAGCAGACACATTTTCGTCGGACAGTTTACCCTCGTGTTCTAAAACAAAATTCCACCCCCCGTAGTTAAAAAAAAATTGTGGTAGTAAATTTACAATAACCCAAGCAATCGGCATTTTTCGGAGTTTACCTAACGTAAAAGCGGCCGAGTCGAGGAAAATGGCAGAACAAAAGTTTTCGGACTCGTCAAAGACAGGCGCGTCACGAAATATAAAATATGTGGTAATCATCAAATGAAATAGGACGGCCAGGTCCCAGGGACTAGAAGTAGTCCATTTATCATTCGGTTGAACTAGATAACCTGGTATTGTTGCAAGGTTTTTTGTGAGCCTACATTTTTGCTGATTCCCTAATGTTCTCACAAAAGTCTCCAGGCTTTCCTCTTGTCTGTTCGTAATTCTTTTTTGTAGTTTTTGAAACCATTTTTGTAAAGACCCAAGTCGTGTTGCTCAGTTTAGCGTTTTGCTATGTAAAAGGAGTTTGGTTGACCAAACTTTAGGGACCATCATTTTTCTATACAAAACGAAAAAATTAACAAAATATGCTGACATTGAGGATTCGTTATTCGATTAAGCCCAAACTTCAGCCCCAGGGCATGTTTTGGACCCCTCTTTAAGTTTATATGTTATTCGTCAATATTTGTGACAACTTATTTCTCGGCTTTCAAACAGCATAGATGAACCCTTTACCTACTTTGCAATTTTTTTTCGATATATTTTTCCAAAAAAAAAAATTGAAAAAGATGCTGGCAGGAAGCTGTTAGCCATGTAATCAAAATCAAACGAAAATCAATCAAAATGTCTCCAACTCTAAATAAACTTCAATCGATTTTAGTACTGAAAACAAATTTAATGCATTTTTCTAGATGATCGTAAGTGCGACGAAGAAAATGAGTTTACATGTGAAGAAAATAAATCATGGGGACGTGCTCAATGTATACCAAAGAAATGGATTTGTGATGGTGATCCAGATTGTGTAGATGGAGCAGATGAAAATACTACATTGCACAGCTGTCCAACACCACAACCATGTAGCGAAGATCAATTTCCTTGTCAAAATGGTCGCTGTATTAATAAAGGATGGCTTTGTGATCATGATAACGATTGTGGTGATGGTTCTGATGAAGGAAAGTTCTGCAATTCAAAATACAAAACATGCTCACCTCAAGAGTTCACATGCCAAAACTTTAAATGTATCCGTAATCAATATCGTTGTGATGGTGAAGATGATTGTGGTGATCATTCAGATGAGGTCGACTGTAAAAAGGATAATAACACCTGTCCAGCTGGTCAATTTACATGTAACAATGGAAAATGTATCGATTATAATTTGGTTTGTAACAAAGTCTCTGATTGTTCTGATGATTCTGATGAACCACTTCATTGTAATGTAGATGAATGTGCCAAAGTGGAAATTAATCAATGTGGACATAAATGTGTTGATACACTAACAAGTTATTATTGTGATTGCAATCAAGGATATAAGTAAGCTAAAATGTAAAAAACTAAAGGAAAACAATAATAAAATATCTTTTTACTGTTACAGATTGTTGGCCGATGCAAAAGCTTGTGCCGATATTGATGAATGTATCGAAACTCCTGGAGTTTGTTCACAACATTGTTCAAATACACCTGGTGGTTACTATTGTAAATGTGACGAACGTTACTATGAACGTCAAAATGATGAACATACATGTAAACGAAAGGATCAAACCCCACCATGGTTGATCTTCACTAACAAATATTACGTTAGAAACATGTCAATTGATGGAAGTCAATATAATTTGGTTCATCAAGATCTTGTGAATGTAGTTGCTTTAGACTTTGATATAAAAGATAATTACATGTATTTCTGCGATGTTACAGCTAAAACAATTTTCCGATCAAAAATCACCGACGATAAAACAGTAAAACCGGAAAGAGAACCAGTAATTCGTCATGATTCACATGGCTTGGAGGGAATCTCGATCGATTGGATTGGAAGAAAGTTATATTGGTTGGATCGTCATTCGAAGAATTTAGACGTTGCTGAATTGGATGGTACACGTCGTAAAACACTGAAAAGTGGCGTAGTGGATCCTAGAGCTATTGTTGTTCATCCTGGAACTGGTTACTTGTATTTCACTTCATGGCACTTGCAAGCATATATTGCCAAAATGGGAATGGACGGTTCAAACTTTACACGAATCTTAACATGGGAAGATGATATAGCTTGGCCGAACGCTCTTACGATTGATTACTTTACCGATCGAATCTATTGGGCGGATGCTCATTTAGATTATATAGCGTTTGCTGATTTAGAAGGAAGACATCGGCATGTTGTTTTATCTGGCACTCAGGTTCCTCATGTATTTGCATTATCACTTTTTGATGACATGCTTTACTGGACCGATTGGAATTTGAAAGCAATATTACGAGCAAACAAATATACAGGAAAAGATTTACAAACCATACGAAATACAACTCACAGACCATATGATGTTCACATCAGTCATCCACTACGACAAATTGCCTATAACAACCCTTGTGGAGAAAACAATGGAGGATGTTCGCATTTGTGTTTACTATCCCCACCACTTGAATCATCATATCTCAATGTCGAAGGTTACTTTGAAGAAGGGGCACCAGGATATCGTTGCGCATGTCCAAATCAATTTTATTTAGCTCGTGACACAAAAACATGCATAGCTAATTGTACAACTGGGCAACATCGGTGTGGTGGAGCGGATGAAAAATGTATTCCATGGTTCTGGAAATGTGATGGTGAACGTGATTGTAAAGATGGATCTGATGAACCAGCTACATGTCCTGCACGTCATTGTCGAGCAGGTACATTCCAGTGTGGTAATACGAATTGTACACCATCAGCCACAATTTGTGACGGAACAGACAACTGTGGAGACAAAACCGATGAACAAAACTGTGATTTACCTTGTCCAGATTCTGATTTCAAATGCAAATCTAGCGGAAGATGCATACTCAATAGTTGGAGATGTGATGACGATGCTGATTGTAATGACGGTAGTGATGAAGATCCTGCGGTGTGTCGTAAGTCTCCAATGAAACACAATTTTATTAATTTGGGTCGATAATAATATTCTTGGTTTCAGATAAACGTGTGTGTGATCCGGAAACTGAATTCAGTTGTAAAAATGGAAGATGTATTCCAAAATTATGGATGTGTGATTTTGATAATGATTGCGGTGATGATTCTGATGAGCCAGCTTACATGTGTCGTCAAAGAAACTGCACAACTGGATGGCAACGTTGTCCTGGTCAATCAAACTATCGTTGCATCCCAAAATGGTTGTTCTGTGATGGTAAAGACGATTGTCGTGATAATAGTGATGAGCTCCCAGAAAATTGTCCTAAATGCAGTGCAGAAACTGATTTCAAATGTGGAAATAATCGTTGTATTCCAAAGTAAGACAATTTATTTAATCTTTTTTAATTTTTTTTTCTTATTTATATTTTTAATTTTCCTTTCCAACAGACAATGGACTTGTGATTTTGCAGATGATTGCGGAGATAGATCGGACGAAAGTGAATTAATTTGCAAAGGAAAATATCGTGAATGTTCGGAATCAGAGTTCCGTTGTGGAAACGGAAAATGTATATCAAACAGATGGCGATGTGATCATGAGGATGATTGTGGAGATAATACGGATGAGCTTAACTGTGAAGGATATAAATGTAAAAATGGATCATTCCAATGTAAATCTGGACATTGCATAGAATCACACTACCATTGCGATGGAGATCGTGATTGTCGTGATATGTCTGATGAAATGGATTGTCCGCCACGATTCCCAGGTGGACGTTTCTGTCCAGAATCAAGATTCCAATGTGATAATAATTTATGTGTTTCTCCTTCTGATTTATGTGATGGTACAGACGATTGTGGGGATAACTCCGATGAGGCGGCTGCTGTCTGTGCTAACTTTAACTGTGATACTTTACGTAGATTCCAATGTGCCAATCATCGTTGTGTTGCTCTTTATCAACAATGTGATGGTGTTGATAATTGCGGCGATGGATCTGATGAAAATAATGTTACTGCCTGTGCAATTAAACAGAAACCTTGTGATTTATATACACAATTTCAATGTGCCAATAAAAAATGTATAGAAATAACTCAGGTATGTAACTATGCCAACGATTGTGGAGATAGTTCGGATGAGTTAGGCTGCCATCATTCTAATACCTGTTCTGATTTAAATAAAGGAGGTTGTGAACATCATTGTACTAATCTTACTAATGGTGGTTATATTTGTGCATGTAATCCTGGGTATATAACTGCGACTGATAATGGAAAGAAATGCAATGATATTGACGAATGTTTGACAAAAACTCATACTTGTTCTCATACATGCAGCAACTTAAATGGAACATACTCTTGCTCATGTCGAGAGGGATTCCAACTATCTGATGGAATGTCAGGCAACTGTAAAGTTCTTAAAGATGATGTTACTTTAATATTTTCTACCGGACCCGAAATCAGAGCATATGACTTAAATGCACGCGATGAATTTGATGTAATTGGTTCAGAAAAACGAATTGAAGCATTAGATTACAATCCTGAAACACAAATGGTGTTCTGGGCTGATAGTTATGATAAAACTATAAAACGATCTTACATGGTTAATGCCAAAGACGGGAAAGTTAAAATAGGATATTCGCAAGATTTAAATATGAAAGGAAATTCTAAACCGACAGCTGTGTCTATTGATTGGATTGCTGATAATTTATATTGGACAGAAACTGATCGAACAGGAGCGAAACCAAGAGGTAGAGTTATGGTTGCCAAAACAGATGGACGCTATCGTCGGGCTGTAGTCAACAATGGAATAGAATTACCAACATCTATTGCAGTTGATCCACAACTAGGTCGAATGTTCTGGGCTGATGCTGGAAGTGCTCCGAAAATTGAAGTTTCTTGGATGGATGGATCAAAACGACATCCATTAATTACAGATGCAATTCGTCATCCAGCTGGTATCACAGTAGACTATTCAATGGATCATACTATTTATTGGGTTGATACAAAACTAAACACAATCGAATCAATGAAAGCTGACGGTACGATGAGAAAAACAATCGTTAAAGGAGAGATGTTGAAACATCCGATATCGTTAGATGTGTTTGAATCGAACATGTTCTGGGTAACACGCGATAGTGGAGAGCTTGTTAGACAGGATAAATTTGGACGTGGTGTGCAAGTTGTTATCCAAAGGAATTTGTTAAATCCTTCGGGTATTAAAGGTGATACATCTGTGAAATATTTGCTAAATATTTAAATGATAAATTAATTAAAACAATTTTTTATAGTTTATCATGATTTAAGATACAACACCTCATTACGAAATCCATGTTATAATAGCGCTTGTTCACATTTGTGTCTCTTAGTTCCTGGAGGTAGACGTTGTGCATGTCCAGACAACACAATACCTACATCTCACCGTAGTACCGCTGAAGTTATTTGTGATGCAGGTTTGTAAAACAAACTATTAATATAAAAACCATTAATTTAGTATTATTTTATTTGAAGCTGCTGAACGTCCACGTCCAGATCCCAAAATATGTACATGTGAAAATGGTGGCATGTGTCTTGAAACTGAACCTGGAGAACTTAAATGTGAATGCTTACCTGAATTTGGGGGATCTAATTGTGAACAATCGTTAGGACATACATACATACCAGGTTCAGCAAATACTGCAGCTATTATAGTCCCAATTATGGTTATATTGCTAGTATTAATTGCGGCTGGTGGTGTGTGGTATGTTATTCGAAAACGACCATTGTAAGTATTTTTTTATTCAACTAATTTTTATTTCTATTAAGTGAAATATGGATACTAGAATTGTTGGGAATTTTGCAAAACATTTCGTTCTTCTAAGGGGGGTCTAACCTTTGGATTCGGTAGTTGTCGTTGCTTGTAGTTTGTAGCTGGAATGCTTTCAAGGAAACATCTCCATTTTCAAAAAGTATAGATGCCCTATGCCCGTTTTATAAGGTTTCGTCGTTATTTCTGACCAAAAAAATTCGAAAAATATGTTGGAAGGAAGCTCTGGAAATCCATGTAATCAAAATTAGTCAAAATACGATGTTTTTGCAGAAAAATGCCCAAGAATTGACAAAACTCCTGCAATCGCAAATTTTTCAAACAAAACAAAAAATATCTAATAAATATGCTGTGATTCCTAGACCTGTGGTTCGATTGAACTCAAACTTCAGAGGTGCATGTTTTAGTCTCACCTTTCAGTTTATATGTCATCACCAAGATCTCTGATCTAATTAACGTAAATTGAATAACTTTCGCATTAATCTTTTATAGCTAAAAAAAAAATAAAACACAAATTTAATTTGGCAAAGAAAAACAGTCAAATCTTAATAAATTTATGTTTCTTAATTTCAGTGGTAAAGTGGCAAGACTACCAAGTTTGACAAGATCACAAAGTGTATCCTTCAGGCCAGGCACAAATGTTGAATTTAATTCACCCGATTTTGTCAGTCCGAATGGTCCGACGGATGGATCTACAATTCCACCGTTGGAAGGATATAATTTAGAAACGGTAAACAATAAATCTAGAGATTTTTCAAATCCAATGTATGATGCTGTTCAGTCGGGTACAACAGCAGATCCTAGTCTAGGAAATGGAGCTGGTATATACACTATTTTTAATAATCATTATTGTAAGTTTAACTAAAATTATATTTCTTTTGTTTGCTAGGAATTTATGAAGTTCCAACAGATCCATCAAAAATAAAATCAAGTACTGGTCCGTTCACAGAACCTGTATCGGCAATTTTAGCACCAAGTAGTATAACTCACAGAACCTCACCTCAATTACAATTAAGAACTAGAGAGTTAGATCCAGCTGCGGATACGGGGAAAGATACTCAAATGTTAGTCGAAGAGGATAAATCGGAGTGCTGATATTGAATGAAATACTATAACACTTATATTTTGAATATAGTTAAGAATATCACAATAATTCACCGCAGCAAGAATCTTAACTAACAACCTGTAATTTTCAACGATATCCAATTGAAGTAAGCTTTCTAAAACAACAAACCATTCCGTTTTATTTATGTGAATCAAAAACACGATTACAGCATTCCAATATTATGTTTTGTTAGACACAACAAAATATGTTAAAGTTTCATCATAAATAATTATATTTTATTATTATTATTTCTGTTAAAAAATAAAAGCAAATGGAGCCAAGCTCAATAGCAATCAAAAACACAAAAGAAAAGTTATAAAATAAAATTATTTATTTTTATTCGTTAATTAATATATTATTTTTATATCATATTAATATTAATTTGTTTAATTATTGATGTTTTTATTTTACATAATTTTATTTTAAAGTCTTTTTTAAGTTCAATCTATTATTTAAATAGATTAACTATTAATATAATTGGACATAAATATAATATATTTATCTATATATTATAATTAGGAAAAAATATCATTAAACTAAGATAATTTAAACAAACAAAAAAAAAATTAGAAAATATTAAACTAAATTAAGAAAATGATAATAATTTAAAAGAAAAATTTAAAAACTATTTTTGTACTGGTTTTGGTTTGATGACTTTTCTATGCATAATTGTAAATTATTAATAACAAACAAATAATAATAATGTAAAAACACAAAAAAAAAACTTAAAAATAATAAAAAGTCATCAATAATAGGAAAATTAATAAATAATTATAATAAAAAAATCTAAAACTTGTAAATAATTATGTAAAATAAAATTGAAATAAAAGATATTTCAAGTGAAAAATTTTTCCTTTCTTAATTTTATAAATTTCAGTTTCAAATTAATAAATAAAAATGCCATAAAAGATTAAAAAAGATAATTTTTGGAGTTAGATTAAATTGAAATTTGTAAAATTAAATTTCAGAATAAAAATTAGAAAATGTTGGAATTTAGAGGTTATGTTTATTACATACCGTTAGAAAGTTTAAATTTACTTGACTATATTGTATAGTGGCAGTTCCTATAAACGTACCAATTTCTAGCAAGCATATCAAACAAAATATAGTGTTTTTAATTTAACCACCTTAACATCAATTCCAACCAGTAAATGTAAGCTTACATTCCAATCCCATCATTTAATATGAATTCCAACAATTTTAACAAAAGACTTTTAATTAAACAAAAAGTAAAAATTTTTTTTTTATAGAAAAGAACAAATAATATAACTAAAAAAAGACATAAAAACGACTGAAAGGTGCAGAATTATAGCAAATGAAATTTTAAATTGTTGTAAGTTTTAGACGAAATAAACTTTAATTTGTAATTTTTCTGCTTAAGTAATAAAATAAATTTTTTTTTTGTAACCTTATTTGCCGTTACCAGGCCAGAAGTTTAATTCTATATCAAAAATTTTCAACAAAAAATTAATTTGTTCCTTAACTTTTTCCAACCACTTTACCCTTTACCTATATCTGAAAGAAAAAAACTTACGCATTTTAATTTAAATAGTAGTTGTAAATAAAATATAGAATGAATAACAAATTATTATTTAAAAAAAAAATATAAAGAAAACAGATTTTTATATAAATTATAAAATTATGAAACCGTCCAAAAATAAAAAAACAAAATGAAAATTTTTTAAAACAAACCAACTATTATTATAATAATTAATTATATCAAGCAAGTAAAAACGATTATTTTTTTCGTTTTTGTCAGAATATAATTCTCTATTTCTGTTTTTTTGTACTTAGACTTTAAATTTATTTAATTGTTTATTTAATTATTTTATTAGAAAAACAAAAGAAAATATAAAAGACAATAAATAAAACAAAACATTGCGTACATTTTTTTAATTTAATAAATAAACAAAGACGAAAAACACTAACTATTATAACAGAAAGAAACACAATATGGTCACTCAAAGAAAAGTCACCATCTTTATTCGAATATTAAGTTTTTAGTATTATTTTTAATTAATTATGAATTAAAGATTTAAAAGAATTATTATTATTATGTATTATTATTAATATAATTTGTTAAAAATAAAAATCGTGTTTTTTATTTAAATGATAATAATTCTATGGTCCCGAAATTATTCAACTCAATTCAAATAAAAATAGCATTGAAAAGCGAAAGGCCCGTAGGCCGTAGCTCTTATCTGAATTCCAGCACGGGAATGAACTGTTTTATAGTGAATAATTTTGATTAAATGGATATTCAGTGCTTCCCTCCAGCTTATTAATAAACCAGCCCACGAATAAAAAAAATTATAATTGTTTTACTTATATTGTGGTAAATTTGTTACAAAATAATTTATATTTCAATTTTGTGAGACGTTGAAATATTATTTTTTAATTTAAAAAAAACTTCGTTAACTTAAGTATGACTTTTTATTCATTTAAACAAATCAGGTAGTGGAGCAGTGAATGTGATGTTCGACTATAGACATCATAGGCCGGGGTTCGAATACTCGTCTAGGTAGTTTTTTTAATCAATTGAATAAGGTTTAATGAATGTTAATTCAATTATATTTTCCAAGTAAAAAATATAATAGAAATATGACATTCAGGGGACATATTAAAATATTATTTCATCTTAAAAATATCTTGGGTAATGTTTGAGGAACATCCAACATTGATATAACAAATGAATTGGTGGAGTAGTGGTTACGATGACGACGATGGTAACGTTGGTTCGGGTTCGATCCCGGTCAAAGTTAAAAATTTTTTCTTCAGGCATTTTAAAGTTTTTCAATATATATATTTAGAGAAACTAAGAATATTAAAAATTAAACTGGAAAATTTGAAACAAAAATGACGAAAATTAAAATAATAAAAATGTTCCATTTATTTCTATTATTTTTCCGTATATTAGACCCCTAAATACGCTTCCTGAAACTATTAAAAATTTGTCATTTAATATACCCGGGCCACGATTTCTAATTTATCCGGTGTCCCGGATTAATTTATTTTATCCGGGGCACAATTTATTTGATCCGGGTTCAGAACCAATTTCCGATTTATAATACATCTTCTGGTTTTTGTTTGCCTGTTACACGATTTTTTTTTTCGATTTTTTCTAAAATTTTCTAAAATTTTCAAACGTGAATAAAACAAAAACTGTTTGAGCTATTTAACTCAAACTTGCTGTGTGTACTCCAATCCACCAGAACTATCATTTTAGTAAGTTTCAGTCCGATTGAATCAGAGGTTTAGGAGTTATAAACAACTTCTAAACCGCTTATTCAATTGGACTGAAACTTATTTAAATGATAGCTCTGGTGAACCGGAGTACTCACAGCAAGTTTGAGTTAAATAGCTCAAACAGTTTTTGTTTTATTCACGTTTGAAAATTTTCGAAAATTTTAGAAAAAATCGAAAAAAAAAAATCGTGTAACAGGCAAACAAAAACCAGAAGATGTATTATAAATCGGAAATTGGTTCTGAACCCGGATCAAATAAATTGTGCCCCGGATAAAATAAATTAATCCGGGACACCGGATAAATTAGAAATCGTGGCCCGGGTATATTAAATGAAAAATTTTTAATAGTTTTAGGAAGCGTACTTAGGGGTCTAATATACGGAAAAATAATAGAAATAAATCGAACATTTTTATTATTTTAATTTTCTTCATTTTTGTTTCAAATTTTCCAGTTTAATTTTCAATTTTCTTAATTTTTCTAAATAAATTGAAAAACTTTAAAATTTTTGAAGAAAAAACTTTTTGACTTCGTCCGGGATCGAACCCGCACTCTACTATACCAAAGGCAGCATCGAAAAAACTACTCCACAAATTCATTTGCTTTATTAATGTTGGATGTTCCTCAAACATTACCCAAGATATTTTTGAGTTGAAATAATATTTTAATATATCCCCTAAATGTCATATTTATATTGTATTTTACTTGGTAAATGTCACAAGTAAAATACAATATAAATATTGAATTAAATTTCATTCAACCTTACACAATTAATTAAAAAAAAATTGTCATCACGAGTATTCGAACCCCGGAATATCGTTCATAAAGTCACCTCTCATCCCATACTCCACAACCTCATTTTATTTGTCGATTAAAAAGTCATACTTAAATTACCTAAGTTTTTTTTTAATTAAAAAATAATATTTCAACGTCTCACAAAATTCAGATATAAATTATTTTGTAACAAATTTACCACAATATAAATAAAACAATTATAATTTTTTTATAAATTAAAATATTTAATCATTAAATATAAACTTTTCCAAATTTGTATAATATTATAAATAATAAGTTATTGTAGATAAAAATGATTGTAAGATTATGCAAGCTGGTCTTGAGTTTCCATGATAGTTTTAAATCTTGTCTCGGTTCTGTAATAAACAAAAAAAAAGAAATAAGTATGAAACAAATATAAATAAATTAAAATTTTATTAGTAAAGATTAGATTTTCTACTGCTGGTTTAAAATTCTGACAAGTGTGATTAGTTTTATTGGAGTTTTTAATACAGGAATCGCAGAATTTTCATACAAAATGAATAATGAAATCTCTAAACCAAAAGAAGGAAACAAACATAAATCATTTATTATTCTATTGAACATGTTTGTCCATGTTTACTTATATGTTGTTTGTCCATGTTTGTTATTATGCCAGTTTATGGTCGAGAAAAATGAGTGGTTGCAAACCTTGGCGAGTGATATATAAACTGAAAGGTGTGCCCGAAACATGCACCGTGCTGAAGTTTGAGCTTAATCGAGCCACGGGTTTAGGAATGACACCAATTTTCGTGTCGTATGTGGAAATTGTAATTTGCGATTTATGGCCAGTTTAACGTAGCAAACGTAGTATTTTGACTAATTTCGATTAAATGAATATCTTGAGCTTCCTGCCAGCGGTTTTTTTCATATTTTTTTGTCGACAAAAATTTTGCAAAATATGACAGTGGTTAGTATGCTATTTTATTGGTCGAGAAATATGAGTGGTTGCAAATCTTGGCGAGTGATATATAAACTGAAAGGTGTGCCCGAAACATGCACCGTGCTGAAGTTTGAACTTAATCGAGCCACGGGTTTAGGAATGACACCAATTTTCGTGTCGTATGTGGAAATTGTAATTTGCGATTTATGGCCAGTTTAACGTAGCAAACGTAGTATTTTGACTAATTTCGATTAAATGAATATCTTGAGCTTCCTGCCAGCGGTTTTTTTCATATTTTTTTGTCGACAAAAATTTTGCAAAATATGACAGTGGTTAGTATGCCATTTTATTGGTCGAGAAATATGAGTGGTTGCAAATCTTGGCGAGTGATGTATAAACTGAAAGGTGTGTCCGAAACATGCACCGTGCTGAAGTTTGAGCATAATCGAGCCACGGGTTTAGGAATGACACCAATTTTCGTGTCGTATGTGGAAATTGTAATTTGCGATTTATGGCCAGTTTAACGTAGCAAACGTAGTATTTTGACTAATTTCGATTAAATGAATATCTTGAGCTTCCTGCCAGCGGTTTTTTTCATATTTTTTTGTCGACAAAAATTTTGCAAAATATGACAGTGGTTCGTACGCCATTTTATTGGTCGAGAAATATGAGTGGTTGCAAATCTTGGCGAGTGATATATAAACTGAAAGGTGTGCCCGAAACATGCACCGTGCTGAAGTTTGAGGTAAATCGAGCCACGGGTTTAGGAATGACACCAATTTTCGTGTCGTATGTGGAAATTGTAATTTGCGATTTATGGCCAGTTTAACGTAGCAAACGTAGTATTTTGACTAATTTCGATTAAATGAATATCTTGAGCTTCCTGCCAGCGGTTTTTTTCATATTTTTTTGTCGACAAAAATTTTGCAAAATATGACAGTGGTTAGTACGCCATTTTATTGGTCGAGAAATATGAGTGGTTGCAAATCTTGGCGAGTGATATATAAACTGAAAGGTGTGCCCGAAACATGCACCGTGCTGAAGTTTGAGGTAAATCGAGCCACGGGTTTAGGAATGACACCAATTTTCGTGTCGTATGTGGAAATTGTAATTTGCGATTTATGGCCAGTTTAACGTAGCAAACGTAGTATTTTGACTAATTTCGATTAAATGAATATCTTGAGCTTCCTGCCAGCGGTTTTTTTCATATTTTTTTGTGGACAAAAATTTTGCAAAATATGGTTAGTATGCCATTTTATTGGTCGAGAAATATGAGTGGTTGCAAATCTTGGCGAGTGATATATAAACTGAAAGGTGTGCCCGAAACATGCACCGTGCTGAAGTTTGAGGTAAATCGAGCCACGGGTTTAGGAATGACACCAATTTTCGTGTCGTATGTGGAAATTGTAATTTGCGATTTATGGCCAGTTTAACGTAGCAAACGTAGTATTTTGACTAATTTCGATTAAATGAATATCTTGAGCTTCCTGCCAGCGGTTTTTTTCATATTTTTTTGTCGACAAAAATTTTGCAAAATATGAGTGGTTGCAAATCTTGGCGAGTGATATATAAACTGAAAGGTGTGCCCGAAACATGCACCGTGCTGAAGTTTGAGGTAAATCGAGCCACGGGTTTAGGAATGACACCAATTTTCGTGTCGTATGTGGAAATTGTAATTTGCGATTTATGGCCAGTTTAACGTAGCAAACGTAGTATTTTGACTAATTTCGATTAAATGAATATCTTGAGCTTCCTGCCAGCGGTTTTTTTCATATTTTTTTGTGGACAAAAATTTTGCAAAATATGGTTAGTATGCCATTTTATTGGTCGAGAAATATGAGTGGTTGCAAATCTTGGCGAGTGATATATAAACTGAAAGGTGTGCCCGAAACATGCACCGTGCTGAAGTTTGAGGTAAATCGAGCCACGGGTTTAGGAATGACACCAATTTTCGTGTCGTATGTGGAAATTGTAATTTGCGATTTATGGCCAGTTTAACGTAGCAAACGTAGTATTTTGACTAATTTCGATTAAATGAATATCTTGAGCTTCCTGCCAGCGGTTTTTTTCATATTTTTTTGTCGACAAAAATTTTGCAAAATATGACAGTGGTTAGTATGCCATTTTATTGGTCGAGAAATATGAGTGGTTGCAAATCTTGGCGAGTGATATATAAAATGAAAGGTGTGCCCGAAACATGCACCGTGCTGAAGTTTGAGGTAAATCGAGCCACGGGTTTAGGAATGACACCAATTTTCGTGTCGTATGTGGAAATTGTAATTTGCGATTTATGGCCAGTTTAACGTAGCAAACGTAGTATTTTGACTAATTTCGATTAAATGAATATCTTGAGCTTCCTGCCAGCGGTTTTTTTCATATTTTTTTGTCGACAAAAATTTTGCAAAATATGACAGTGGTTAGTATGCCATTTTATTGGTCGAGAAATATGAGTGGTTGCAAATCTTGGCGAGTGATATATAAACTGAAAGGTGTGTCCGAAACATGCACCGTGCTGAAGTTTGAGCTTAATCGAGCCACGGGTTTAGGAATGACACCAATTTTCGTGTCGTATGTGGAAATTGTAATTTGCGATTTATGGCCAGTTTAACGTAGCAAACGTAGTATTTTGACTAATTTCGATTAAATGAATATCTTGAGCTTCCTGCCAGCGGTTTTTTTCATATTTTTTTGTCGACAAAAATTTTGCAAAATATGACAGTGGTTAGTATGCCATTTTATTGGTCGAGAAATATGAGTGGTTGCAAATCTTGGCGAGTGATATATAAACTGAAAGGTGTGCCCGAAACATGCACCGTGCTGAAGTTTGAGGTAAATCGAGCCACGGGTTTAGGAATGACACCAATTTTCGTGTCGTATGTGGAAATTGTAATTTGCGATTTATGGCCAGTTTAACGTAGCAAACGTAGTATTTTGACTAATTTCGATTAAATGAATATCTTGAGCTTCCTGCCAGCGGTTTTTTTCATATTTTTTTGTCGACAAAAATTTTGCAAAATATGACAGTGGTTAGTATGCCATTTTATTGATCGAGAAATATGAGTGGTTGCAAATCTTGGCGAGTGATATATAAACTGAAAGGTGTGCCCGAAACATGCACCGTGCTGAAGTTTGAGGTAAATCGAGCCACGGGTTTAGGAATGACACCAATTTTCGTGTCGTATGTGGAAATTGTAATTTGCGATTTATGGCCAGTTTAACGTAGCAAACGTAGTATTTTGACTAATTTCGATTAAATGAATATCTTGAGCTTCCTGCCAGCGGTTTTTTTCATATTTTTTTGTCGACAAAAATTTTGCAAAATATGACAGTGGTTGTTAGTATGCCATTTTATTGGTCGAGAAATATGAGTGGTTGCAAATCTTGGCGAGTGATATATAAACTGAAAGGTGTGCCCGAAACATGCACCGTGCTGAAGTTTGAGGTAAATCGAGCCACGGGTTTAGGAATGACACCAATTTTCGTGTCGTATGTGGAAATTGTAATTTGCGATTTATGGCCAGTTTAACGTAGCAAACGTAGTATTTTGACTAATTTCGATTAAATGAATATCTTGAGCTTCCTGCCAGCGGTTTTTTTCATATTTTTTTGTCGACAAAAATTTTGCAAAATATGACAGTGGTTAGTATGCCATTTTATTGGTCGAGAAATATGAGTGGTTGCAAATCTTGGCGAGTGATATATAAACTGAAAGGTGTGCCCGAAACATGCACCGTGCTGAAGTTTGAGGTAAATCGAGCCACGGGTTTAGGAATGACACCAATTTTCGTGTCGTATGTGGAAATTGTAATTTGCGATTTATGGCCAGTTTAACGTAGCAAACGTAGTATTTTGACTAATTTCGATTAAATGAATATCTTGAGCTTCCTGCCAGCGGTTTTTTTCATATTTTTTTGTCGACAAAAATTTTGCAAAATATGACAGTGGTTAGTATGCCATTTTATTGGTCGAGAAATATGAGTGGTTGCAAATCTTGGCGAGTGATATATAAACTGAAAAGTGTGCCCGAAACATGCACCGTGCTGAAGTTTGAGGTAAATCTAGCCACGGGTTTAGGAATGACACCAATTTTCGTGTCGTATGTGGAAATTGTAATTTGCGATTTATCGCCAGTTTAACGTAGCAAACGTAGTATTTTGACTAATTTCGATTAAATGAATATCTTGAGCTTCCTGCCAGCGGTTTTTTTCATATTTTTTTGTCGACAAAAATTTTGCAAAATATGACAGTGGTTAGTATGCCATTTTATTGGTCGAGAAATATGAGTGGTTGCAAATCTTGGCGAGTGATATATAAACTGAAAGGTGTGCCCGAAACATGCACCGTGCTGAAGTTTGAGGTAAATCGAGCCACGGGTTTAGGAATGACACCAATTTTCGTGTCGTATGTGGAAATTGTAATTTGCGATTTATGGCCAGTTTAACGTAGCAAACGTAGTATTTTGACTAATTTCGATTAAATGAATATCTTGAGCTTCCTGCCAGCGGTTTTTTTCATATTTTTTTGTCGACAAAAATTTTGCAAAATATGACAGTGGTTAGTATGCCATTTTATTGGTCGAGAAATATGAGTGGTTGCAAATCTTGGCGAGTGATATATAAACTGAAAGGTGTGCCCGAAACATGCACCGTGCTGAAGTTTGAGGTAAATCGAGCCACGGGTTTAGGAATGACACCAATTTTCGTGTCGTATGTGGAAATTGTAATTTGCGATTTATGGCCAGTTTAACGTAGCAAACGTAGTATTTTGACTAATTTCGATTAAATGAATATCTTGAGCTTCCTGCCAGCGGTTTTTTTCATATTTTTTTGTCGACAAAAATTTTGCAAAATATGACAGTGGTTAGTATGCCATTTTATTGGTCGAGAAATATGAGTGGTTGCAAATCTTGGCGAGTGATATATAAACTGAAAGGTGTGCCCGAAACATGCACCGTGCTGAAGTTTGAGGTAAATCTAGCCACGGGTTTAGGAATGACCCCAATTTTCGTGTCGTATGTGGAAATTGTAATTTGCGATTTATGGCCAGTTTAACGTAGCAAACGTAGTATTTTGACTAATTTCGATTAAATGAATATCTTGAGCTTCCTGCCAGCGGTTTTTTTCATATTTTTTTGTCGACAAAAATTTTGCAAAATATGACAGTGGTTAGTATGCCATTTTATTGGTCGAGAAATATGAGTGGTTGCAAATCTTGGCGAGTGATATATAAACTGAAAGGTGTGCCCGAAACATGCACCGTGCTGAAGTTTGAGGTAAATCGAGCCACGGGTTTAGGAATGACACCAATTTTCGTGTCGTATGTGGAAATTGTAATTTGCGATTTATGGCCAGTTTAACGTAGCAAACGTAGTATTTTGACTAATTTCGATTAAATGAATATCTTGAGCTTCCTGCCAGCGTTTTTTTTCATATTTTTTTGTCGACAAAAATTTTGCAAAATATGACAGTGGTTAGTATGCCATTTTATTGGTCGAGAAATATGAGTGGTTGCAAATCTTGGCGAGTGATATATAAACTGAAAGGTGTGCCCGAAACATGCACCGTGCTGAAGTTTGAGGTAAATCGAGCCACGGGTTTAGGAATGACACCAATTTTCGTGTCGTATGTGGAAATTGTAATTTGCGATTTATGGCCAGTTTAACGTAGCAAACGTAGTATTTTGACTAATTTCGATTAAATGAATATCTTGAGCTTCCTGCCAGCGGTTTTTTTCATATTTTTTTGTCGACAAAAATTTTGCAAAATATGACAGTGGTTAGTATGCCATTTTATTGATCGAGAAATATGAGTGGTTGCAAATCTTGGCGAGTGATATATAAACTGAAAGGTGTGCCCGAAACATGCACCGTGCTGAAGTTTGAGGTAAATCTAGCCACGGGTTTAGGAATGACCCCAATTTTCGTGTCGTATGTGGAAATTGTAATTTGCGATTTATCGCCAGTTTACGTAGCAAACGTAGTATTTTGACTAATTTCGATTAAATGAATATCTTGAGCTTCCTGCCAGCGGTTTTTTTCATATTTTTTTGTCGACAAAAATTTTGCAAAATATGACAGTGGTTAGTATGCCATTTTATTGGTCGAGAAATATGAGTGGTTGCAAATCTTGGCGAGTGATATATAAACTGAAAGGTGTGTCCGAAACATGCACCGTGCTGAAGTTTGAGGTAAATCGAGCCACGGGTTTAGGAATGACACCAATTTTCGTGTCGTATGTGGAAATTGTAATTTGCGATTTATGGCCAGTTTAACGTAGCAAACGTAGTATTTTGACTAATTTCGATTAAATGAATATCTTGAGCTTCCTGCCAGCGGTTTTTTTCATATTTTTTTGTCGACAAAAATTTTGCAAAATATGACAGTGGTTAGTATGCCATTTTATTGGTCGAGAAATATGAGTGGTTGCAAATCTTGGCGAGTGATATATAAACTGAAAGGTGTGTCCGAAACATGCACCGTGCTGAAGTTTGAGGTAAATCGAGCCACGGGTTTAGGAATGACACCAATTTTCGTGTCGTATGTGGAAATTGTAATTTGCGATTTATGGCCAGTTTAACGTAGCAAACGTAGTATTTTGACTAATTTCGATTAAATGAATATCTTGAGCTTCCTGCCAGCGGTTTTTTTCATATTTTTTTGTCGACAAAAATTTTGCAAAATATGACAGTGGTTAGTATGCCATTTTATTGGTCGAGAAATATGAGTGGTTGCAAATCTTGGCGAGTGATATATAAACTGAAAGGTGTGCCCGAAACATGCACCGTGCTGAAGTTTGAGGTAAATCGAGCCACGGGTTTAGGAATGACACCAATTTTCGTGTCGTATGTGGAAATTGTAATTTGCGATTTATGGCCAGTTTAACGTAGCAAACGTAGTATTTTGACTAATTTCGATTAAATGAATATCTTGAGCTTCCTGCCAGCGGTTTTTTTCATATTTTTTTGTCGACAAAAATTTTGCAAAATATGACAGTGGTTAGTATGCCATTTTATTGGTCGAGAATATGAGTGGTTGCAAATCTTGGCGAGTGATATATAAACTGAAAGGTGTGTCCGAAACATGCACCGTGCTGAAGTTTGAGGTAAATCGAGCCACGGGTTTAGGAATGACACCAATTTTCGTGTCGTATGTGGAAATTGTAATTTGCGATTTATGGCCAGTTTAACGTAGCAAACGTAGTATTTTGACCTAATTTCGATTAAATGAATATCTTGAGCTTCCTGCCAGCGGTTTTTTTCATATTTTTTTGTCGACAAAAATTTTGCAAAATATGACAGTGGTTAGTATGCCATTTTATTGGTCGAGAAATATGAGTGGTTGCAAATCTTGGCGAGTGATATATAAACTGAAAGGTGTGCCCGAAACATGCACCGTGCTGAAGTTTGAGGTAAATCGAGCCACGGGTTTAGGAATGACACCAATTTTCGTGTCGTATGTGGAAATTGTAATTTGCGATTTATGGCCAGTTTAACGTAGCAAACGTAGTATTTTGACTAATTTCGATTAAATGAATATCTTGAGCTTCCTGCCAGCGGTTTTTTTCATATTTTTTTGTCGACAAAAATTTTGCAAAATATGACAGTGGTTAGTATGCCATTTTATTGGTCGAGAAATATGAGTGGTTGCAAATCTTGGCGAGTGATATATAAACTGAAAGGTGTGTCCGAAACATGCACCGTGCTGAAGTTTGAGGTAAATCGAGCCACGGGTTTAGGAATGACACCAATTTTCGTGTCGTATGTGGAAATTGTAATTTGCGATTTATGGCCAGTTTAACGTAGCAAACGTAGTATTTTGACTAATTTCGATTAAATGAATATCTTGAGCTTCCTGCCAGCGGTTTTTTTCATATTTTTTTGTCGACAAAATTTTGCAAAATATGACAGTGGTTAGTATGCCATTTTATTGGTCGAGAAATATGAGTGGTTGCAAATCTTGGCGAGTGATATATAAACTGAAAGGTGTGCCCGAAACATGCACCGTGCTGAAGTTTGAGGTAAATCGAGCCACGGGTTTAGGAATGACACCAATTTTCGTGTCGTATGTGGAAATTGTAATTTGCGATTTATGGCCAGTTTAACGTAGCAAACGTAGTATTTTGACTAATTTCGATTAAATGAATATCTTGAGCTTCCTGCCAGCGGTTTTTTTTCATATTTTTTTGTCGACAAAAATTTTGCAAAATATGACAGTGGTTAGTATGCCATTTTATTGGTCGAGAAATATGAGTGGTTGCAAATCTTGGCGAGTGATATATAAACTGAAAGGTGTGCCCGAAACATGCACCGTGCTGAAGTTTGAGGTAAATCGAGCCACGGGTTTAGGAATGACACCAATTTTCGTGTCGTATGTGGAAATTGTAATTTGCGATTTATGGCCAGTTTAACGTAGCAAACGTAGTATTTTGACTAATTTCGATTAAATGAATATCTTGAGCTTCCTGCCAGCGGTTTTTTTCATATTTTTTTGTCGACAAAAATTTTGCAAAATATGACAGTGGTTAGTATGCCATTTTATTGGTCGAGAAATATGAGTGGTTGCAAATCTTGGCGAGTGATATATAAACTGAAAGGTGTGTCCGAAACATGCACCGTGCTGAAGTTTGAGGTAAATCGAGCCACGGGTTTAGGAATGACACCAATTTTCGTGTCGTATGTGGAAATTGTAATTTGCGATTTATGGCCAGTTTAACGTAGCAAACGTAGTATTTTGACTAATTTCGATTAAATGAATATCTTGAGCTTCCTGCCAGCGGTTTTTTTCATATTTTTTTGTCGACAAAAATTTTGCAAAATATGACAGTGGTTAGTATGCCATTTTATTGGTCGAGAAATATGAGTGGTTGCAAATCTTGGCGAGTGATATATAAACTGAAAGGTGTGCCCGAAACATGCACCGTGCTGAAGTTTGAGGTAAATCGAGCCACGGGTTTAGGAATGACACCAATTTTCGTGTCGTATGTGGAAATTGTAATTTGCGATTTATGGCCAGTTTAACGTAGCAAACGTAGTATTTTGACTAATTTCGATTAAATGAATATCTTGAGCTTCCTGCCAGCGGTTTTTTTCATATTTTTTTGTCGACAAAAATTTTGCAAAATATGACAGTGGTTAGTATGCCATTTTATTGGTCGAGAAATATGAGTGGTTGCAAATCTTGGCGAGTGATATATAAACTGAAAGGTGTGTCCGAAACATGCACCGTGCTGAAGTTTGAGGTAAATCGAGCCACGGGTTTAGGAATGACACCAATTTTCGTGTCGTATGTGGAAATTGTAATTTGCGATTTATGGGCCAGTTTAACGTAGCAAACGTAGTATTTTGACTAATTTCGATTAAATGAATATCTTGAGCTTCCTGCCAGCGGTTTTTTTCATATTTTTTTGTCGACAAAAATTTTGCAAAATATGACAGTGGTTAGTATGCCATTTTATTGGTCGAGAAATATGAGTGGTTGCAAATCTTGGCGAGTGATATATAAACTGAAAGGTGTGCCCGAAACATGCACCGTGCTGAAGTTTGAGGTAAATCGAGCCACGGGTTTAGGAATGACACCAATTTTCGTGTCGTATGTGGAAATTGTAATTTGCGATTTATGGCCAGTTTAACGTAGCAAACGTAGTATTTTGACTAATTTCGATTAAATGAATATCTTGAGCTTCCTGCCAGCGGTTTTTTTCATATTTTTTGTCGACAAAAATTTTGCAAAATATGACAGTGGTTAGTATGCCATTTTATTGGTCGAGAAATATGAGTGGTTGCAAATCTTGGCGAGTGATATATAAACTGAAAGGTGTGTCCGAAACATGCACCGTGCTGAAGTTTGAGGTAAATCGAGCCACGGGTTTAGGAATGACACCAATTTTCGTGTCGTATGTGGAAATTGTAATTTGCGATTTATGGCCAGTTTAACGTAGCAAACGTAGTATTTTGACTAATTTCGATTAAATGAATATCTTGAGCTTCCTGCCAGCGGTTTTTTTCATATTTTTTTGTCGACAAAAATTTTGCAAAATATGACAGTGGTTAGTATGCCATTTTATTGGTCGAGAAATATGAGTGGTTGCAAATCTTGGCGAGTGATATATAAACTGAAAGGTGTGCCCGAAACATGCACCGTGCTGAAGTTTGAGGTAAATCGAGCCACGGGTTTAGGAATGACACCAATTTTCGTGTCGTATGTGGAAATTGTAATTTGCGATTTATGGCCAGTTTAACGTAGCAAACGTAGTATTTTGACTAATTTCGATTAAATGAATATCTTGAGCTTCCTGCCAGCGGTTTTTTTCATATTTTTTTGTCGACAAAAATTTTGCAAAATATGACAGTGGTTAGTATGCCATTTTATTGGTCGAGAAATATGAGTGGTTGCAAATCTTGGCGAGTGATATATAAACTGAAAGGTGTGCCCGAAACATGCACCGTGCTGAAGTTTGAGGTAAATCGAGCCACGGGTTTAGGAATGACACCAATTTTCGTGTCGTATGTGGAAATTGTAATTTGCGATTTATGGCCAGTTTAACGTAGCAAACGTAGTATTTTGACTAATTTCGATTAAATGAATATCTTGAGCTTCCTGCCAGCGGTTTTTTTTCATATTTTTTTGTCGACAAAAATTTTGCAAAATATGACAGTGGTTAGTATGCCATTTTATTGGTCGAGAAATATGAGTGGTTGCAAATCTTGGCGAGTGATATATAAACTGAAAGGTGTGTCCGAAACATGCACCGTGCTGAAGTTTGAGGTAAATCGAGCCACGGGTTTAGGAATGACACCAATTTTCGTGTCGTATGTGGAAATTGTAATTTGCGATTTATGGCCAGTTTAACGTAGCAAACGTAGTATTTTGACTAATTTCGATTAAATGAATATCTTGAGCTTCCTGCCAGCGGTTTTTTTCATATTTTTTTGTCGACAAAAATTTTGCAAAATATGACAGTGGTTAGTATGCCATTTTATTGGTCGAGAAATATGAGTGGTTGCAAATCTTGGCGAGTGATATATAAACTGAAAGGTGTGCCCGAAACATGCACCGTGCTGAAGTTTGAGGTAAATCGAGCCACGGGTTTAGGAATGACACCAATTTTCGTGTCGTATGTGGAAATTGTAATTTGCGATTTATGGCCAGTTTAACGTAGCAAACGTAGTATTTTGACTAATTTCGATTAAATGAATATCTTGAGCTTCCTGCCAGCGGTTTTTTTTCATATTTTTTTGTCGACAAAAATTTTGCAAAATATGACAGTGGTTAGTATGCCATTTTATTGGTCGAGAAATATGAGTGGTTGCAAATCTTGGCGAGTGATATATAAACTGAAAGGTGTGTCCGAAACATGCACCGTGCTGAAGTTTGAGGTAAATCGAGCCACGGGTTTAGGAATGACACCAATTTTCGTGTCGTATGTGGAAATTGTAATTTGCGATTTATGGCCAGTTTAACGTAGCAAACGTAGTATTTTGACTAATTTCGATTAAATGAATATCTTGAGCTTCCTGCCAGCGGTTTTTTTCATATTTTTTTGTCGACAAAAATTTTGCAAAATATGACAGTGGTTAGTATGCCATTTTATTGGTCGAGAAATATGAGTGGTTGCAAATCTTGGCGAGTGATATATAAACTGAAAGGTGTGCCCGAAACATGCACCGTGCTGAAGTTTGAGGTAAATCGAGCCACGGGTTTAGGAATGACACCAATTTTCGTGTCGTATGTGGAAATTGTAATTTGCGATTTATGGCCAGTTTAACGTAGCAAACGTAGTATTTTGACTAATTTCGATTAAATGAATATCTTGAGCTTCCTGCCAGCGGTTTTTTTCATATTTTTTTGTCGACAAAAATTTTGCAAAATATGACAGTGGTTAGTATGCCAATTTATTGGTCGAGAAATATGAGTGGTTGCAAATCTTGGCGAGTGATATATAAACTGAAAGGTGTGCCCGAAACATGCACCGTGCTGAAGTTTGAGGTAAATCTAGCCACGGGTTTAGGAATGACCCCAATTTTCGTGTCGTATGTGGAAATTGTAATTTGCGATTTATCGCCAGTTTAACGTAGCAAACGTAGTATTTTGACTAATTTCGATTAAATGAATATCTTGAGCTTCCTGCCAGCGGTTTTTTTCATATTTTTTTTGTCGACAAAAATTTTGCAAAATATGACAGTGGTTAGTATGCCATTTTATTGGTCGAGAAATATGAGTGGTTGCAAATCTTGGCGAGTGATATATAAACTGAAAGGTGTGCCCGAAACATGCACCGTGCTGAAGTTTGAGGTAAATCGAGCCACGGGTTTAGGAATGACACCAATTTTCGTGTCGTATGTGGAAATTGTAATTTGCGATTTATGGCCAGTTTAACGTAGCAAACGTAGTATTTTGACTAATTTCGATTAAATGAATATCTTGAGCTTCCTGCCAGCGGTTTTTTTCATATTTTTTTGTCGACAAAAATTTTGCAAAATATGACAGTGGTTAGTATGCCATTTTATTGGTCGAGAAATATGAGTGGTTGCAAATCTTGGCGAGTGATATATAAACTGAAAGGTGTGTCCCGAAACATGCACCGTGCTGAAGTTTGAGGTAAATCGAGCCACGGGTTTAGGAATGACACCAATTTTCGTGTCGTATGTGGAAATTGTAATTTGCGATTTATGGCCAGTTTAACGTAGCAAACGTAGTATTTTGACTAATTTCGATTAAATGAATATCTTGAGCTTCCTGCCAGCGGTTTTTTTCATATTTTTTTGTCGACAAAAATTTTGCAAAATATGACAGTGGTTAGTATGCCATTTTATTGGTCGAGAAATATGAGTGGTTGCAAATCTTGGCGAGTGATATATAAACTGAAAGGTGTGCCCGAAACATGCACCGTGCTGAAGTTTGAGGTAAATCGAGCCACGGGTTTAGGAATGACACCAATTTTCGTGTCGTATGTGGAAATTGTAATTTGCGATTTATGGCCAGTTTAACGTAGCAAACGTAGTATTTTGACTAATTTCGATTAAATGAATATCTTGAGCTTCCTGCCAGCGGTTTTTTTCATATTTTTTTGTCGACAAAAATTTTGCAAAATATGACAGTGGTTAGTATGCCATTTTATTGGTCGAGAAATATGAGTGGTTGCAAATCTTGGCGAGTGATATATAAACTGAAAGGTGTGCCCGAAACATGCACCGTGCTGAAGTTTGAGGTAAATCGAGCCACGGGTTTAGGAATGACACCAATTTTCGTGTCGTATGTGGAAATTGTAATTTGCGATTTATGGCCAGTTTAACGTAGCAAACGTAGTATTTTGACTAATTTCGATTAAATGAATATCTTGAGCTTCCTGCCAGCGGTTTTTTTCATATTTTTTTGTCGACAAAAATTTTGCAAAATATGACAGTGGTTAGTATGCCATTTTATTGGTCGAGAAATATGAGTGGTTGCAAATCTTGGCGAGTGATATATAAACTGAAAGGTGTGTCCGAAACATGCACCGTGCTGAAGTTTGAGGTAAATCGAGCCACGGGTTTAGGAATGACACCAATTTTCGTGTCGTATGTGGAAATTGTAATTTGCGATTTATGGCCAGTTTAACGTAGCAAACGTAGTATTTTGACTAATTTCGATTAAATGAATATCTTGAGCTTCCTGCCAGCGGTTTTTTTCATATTTTTTTGTCGACAAAAATTTTGCAAAATATGACAGTGGTTAGTATGCCATTTTATTGGTCGAGAAATATGAGTGGTTGCAAATCTTGGCGAGTGATATATAAACTGAAAGGTGTGCCCGAAACATGCACCGTGCTGAAGTTTGAGGTAAATCGAGCCACGGGTTTAGGAATGACACCAATTTTCGTGTCGTATGTGGAAATTGTAATTTGCGATTTATGGCCAGTTTAACGTAGCAAACGTAGTATTTTGACTAATTTCGATTAAATGAATATCTTGAGCTTCCTGCCAGCGGTTTTTTTCATATTTTTTTGTCGACAAAAATTTTGCAAAATATGACAGTGGTTAGTATGCCATTTTATTGGTCGAGAAATATGAGTGGTTGCAAATCTTGGCGAGTGATATATAAACTGAAAGGTGTGTCCGAAACATGCACCGTGCTGAAGTTTGAGGTAAATCGAGCCACGGGTTTAGGAATGACACCAATTTTCGTGTCGTATGTGGAAATTGTAATTTGCGATTTATGGCCAGTTTAACGTAGCAAACGTAGTATTTTGACTAATTTCGATTAAATGAATATCTTGAGCTTCCTGCCAGCGGTTTTTTTCATATTTTTTTGTCGACAAAAATTTTGCAAAATATGACAGTGGTTAGTATGCCATTTTATTGGTCGAGAAATATGAGTGGTTGCAAATCTTGGCGAGTGATATATAAACTGAAAGGTGTGTCCGAAACATGCACCGTGCTGAAGTTTGAGGTAAATCGAGCCACGGGTTTAGGAATGACACCAATTTTCGTGTCGTATGTGGAAATTGTAATTTGCGATTTATGGCCAGTTTAACGTAGCAAACGTAGTATTTTGACTAATTTCGATTAAATGAATATCTTGAGCTTCCTGCCAGCGGTTTTTTTCATATTTTTTTGTCGACAAAAATTTTGCAAAATATGACAGTGGTTAGTATGCCATTTTATTGGTCGAGAAATATGAGTGGTTGCAAATCTTGGCGAGTGATATATAAACTGAAAGGTGTGTCCGAAACATGCACCGTGCTGAAGTTTGAGGTAAATCGAGCCACGGGTTTAGGAATGACACCAATTTTCGTGTCGTATGTGGAAATTGTAATTTGCGATTTATGGCCAGTTTAACGTAGCAAACGTAGTATTTTGACTAATTTCGATTAAATGAATATCTTGAGCTTCCTGCCAGCGGTTTTTTTCATATTTTTTTGTCGACAAAAATTTTGCAAAATATGACAGTGGTTAGTATGCCATTTTATTGGTCGAGAAATATGAGTGGTTGCAAATCTTGGCGAGTGATATATAAACTGAAAGGTGTGCCCGAAACATGCACCGTGCTGAAGTTTGAGGTAAATCGAGCCACGGGTTTAGGAATGACACCAATTTTCGTGTCGTATGTGGAAATTGTAATTTGCGATTTATGGCCAGTTTAACGTAGCAAACGTAGTATTTTGACTAATTTCGATTAAATGAATATCTTGAGCTTCCTGCCAGCGGTTTTTTTCATATTTTTTTGTCGACAAAAATTTTGCAAAATATGACAGTGGTTAGTATGCCATTTTATTGGTCGAGAAATATGAGTGGTTGCAAATCTTGGCGAGTGATATATAAACTGAAAGGTGTGTCCGAAACATGCACCGTGCTGAAGTTTGAGGTAAATCGAGCCACGGGTTTAGGAATGACACCAATTTTCGTGTCGTATGTGGAAATTGTAATTTGCGATTTATGGCCAGTTTAACGTAGCAAACGTAGTATTTTGACTAATTTCGATTAAATGAATATCTTGAGCTTCCTGCCAGCGGTTTTTTTCATATTTTTTTGTCGACAAAAATTTTGCAAAATATGACAGTGGTTAGTATGCCATTTTATTGGTCGAGAAATATGAGTGGTTGCAAATCTTGGCGAGTGATATATAAACTGAAAGGTGTGCCCGAAACATGCACCGTGCTGAAGTTTGAGGTAAATCGAGCCACGGGTTTAGGAATGACACCAATTTTCGTGTCGTATGTGGAAATTGTAATTTGCGATTTATGGCCAGTTTAACGTAGCAAACGTAGTATTTTGACTAATTTCGATTAAATGAATATCTTGAGCTTCCTGCCAGCGGTTTTTTTCATATTTTTTTGTCGACAAAAATTTTGCAAAATATGACAGTGGTTAGTATGCCATTTTATTGGTCGAGAAATATGAGTGGTTGCAAATCTTGGCGAGTGATATATAAACTGAAAGGTGTGTCCGAAACATGCACCGTGCTGAAGTTTGAGGTAAATCGAGCCACGGGTTTAGGAATGACACCAATTTTCGTGTCGTATGTGGAAATTGTAATTTGCGATTTATGGCCAGTTTAACGTAGCAAACGTAGTATTTTGACTAATTTCGATTAAATGAATATCTTGAGCTTCCTGCCAGCGGTTTTTTTCATATTTTTTTGTCGACAAAAATTTTGCAAAATATGACAGTGGTTAGTATGCCATTTTATTGGTCGAGAAATATGAGTGGTTGCAAATCTTGGCGAGTGATATATAAACTGAAAGGTGTGTCCGAAACATGCACCGTGCTGAAGTTTGAGGTAAATCGAGCCACGGGTTTAGGAATGACACCAATTTTCGTGTCGTATGTGGAAATTGTAATTTGCGATTTATGGCCAGTTTAACGTAGCAAACGTAGTATTTTGACTAATTTCGATTAAATGAATATCTTGAGCTTCCTGCCAGCGGTTTTTTTCATATTTTTTTGTCGACAAAAATTTTGCAAAATATGACAGTGGTTAGTATGCCATTTTATTGGTCGAGAAATATGAGTGGTTGCAAATCTTGGCGAGTGATATATAAACTGAAAGGTGTGTCCGAAACATGCACCGTGCTGAAGTTTGAGGTAAATCGAGCCACGGGTTTAGGAATGACACCAATTTTCGTGTCGTATGTGGAAATTGTAATTTGCGATTTATGGCCAGTTTAACGTAGCAAACGTAGTATTTTGACTAATTTCGATTAAATGAATATCTTGAGCTTCCTGCCAGCGGGTTTTTTTCATATTTTTTTGTCGACAAAAATTTTGCAAAATATGACAGTGGTTAGTATGCCATTTTATTGGTCGAGAAATATGAGTGGTTGCAAATCTTGGCGAGTGATATATAAACTGAAAGGTGTGCCCGAAACATGCACCGTGCTGAAGTTTGAGGTAAATCGAGCCACGGGTTTAGGAATGACACCAATTTTCGTGTCGTATGTGGAAATTGTAATTTGCGATTTATGGCCAGTTTAACGTAGCAAACGTAGTATTTTGACTAATTTCGATTAAATGAATATCTTGAGCTTCCTGCCAGCGGTTTTTTTCATATTTTTTTGTCGACAAAAATTTTGCAAAATATGACAGTGGTTAGTATGCCATTTTATTGGTCGAGAAATATGAGTGGTTGCAAATCTTGGCGAGTGATATATAAACTGAAAGGTGTGTCCGAAACATGCACCGTGCTGAAGTTTGAGGTAAATCGAGCCACGGGTTTAGGAATGACACCAATTTTCGTGTCGTATGTGGAAATTGTAATTTGCGATTTATGGCCAGTTTAACGTAGCAAACGTAGTATTTTGACTAATTTCGATTAAATGAATATCTTGAGCTTCCTGCCAGCGGTTTTTTTCATATTTTTTTGTCGACAAAAATTTTGCAAAATATGACAGTGGTTAGTATGCCATTTTATTGGTCGAGAAATATGAGTGGTTGCAAATCTTGGCGAGTGATATATAAACTGAAAGGTGTGTCCCGAAACATGCACCGTGCTGAAGTTTGAGGTAAATCGAGCCACGGGTTTAGGAATGACACCAATTTTCGTGTCGTATGTGGAAATTGTAATTTGCGATTTATGGCCAGTTTAACGTAGCAAACGTAGTATTTTGACTAATTTCGATTAAATGAATATCTTGAGCTTCCTGCCAGCGGTTTTTTTCATATTTTTTTGTCGACAAAAATTTTGCAAAATATGACAGTGGTTAGTATGCCATTTTATTGGTCGAGAAATATGAGTGGTTGCAAATCTTGGCGAGTGATATATAAACTGAAAGGTGTGCCCGAAACATGCACCGTGCTGAAGTTTGAGGTAAATCGAGCCACGGGTTTAGGAATGACACCAATTTTCGTGTCGTATGTGGAAATTGTAATTTGCGATTTATGGCCAGTTTAACGTAGCAAACGTAGTATTTTGACTAATTTCGATTAAATGAATATCTTGAGCTTCCTGCCAGCGGTTTTTTTCATATTTTTTTGTCGACAAAAATTTTGCAAAATATGACAGTGGTTAGTATGCCATTTTATTGGTCGAGAAATATGAGTGGTTGCAAATCTTGGCGAGTGATATATAAACTGAAAGGTGTGTCCGAAACATGCACCGTGCTGAAGTTTGAGGTAAATCGAGCCACGGGTTTAGGAATGACACCAATTTTCGTGTCGTATGTGGAAATTGTAATTTGCGATTTATGGCCAGTTTAACGTAGCAAACGTAGTATTTTGACTAATTTCGATTAAATGAATATCTTGAGCTTCCTGCCAGCGGTTTTTTTCATATTTTTTTGTCGACAAAAATTTTGCAAAATATGACAGTGGTTAGTATGCCATTTTATTGGTCGAGAAATATGAGTGGTTGCAAATCTTGGCGAGTGATATATAAACTGAAAGGTGTGTCCGAAACATGCACCGTGCTGAAGTTTGAGGTAAATCGAGCCACGGGTTTAGGAATGACACCAATTTTCGTGTCGTATGTGGAAATTGTAATTTGCGATTTATGGCCAGTTTAACGTAGCAAACGTAGTATTTTGACTAATTTCGATTAAATGAATATCTTGAGCTTCCTGCCAGCGGTTTTTTTTCATATTTTTTTGTCGACAAAAATTTTGCAAAATATGACAGTGGTTAGTATGCCATTTTATTGGTCGAGAAATATGAGTGGTTGCAAATCTTGGCGAGTGATATATAAACTGAAAGGTGTGTCCGAAACATGCACCGTGCTGAAGTTTGAGGTAAATCGAGCCACGGGTTTAGGAATGACACCAATTTTCGTGTCGTATGTGGAAATTGTAATTTGCGATTTATGGCCAGTTTAACGTAGCAAACGTAGTATTTTGACTAATTTCGATTAAATGAATATCTTGAGCTTCCTGCCAGCGGTTTTTTTCATATTTTTTTGTCGACAAAAATTTTGCAAAATATGACAGTGGTTAGTATGCCATTTTATTGGTCGAGAAATATGAGTGGTTGCAAATCTTGGCGAGTGATATATAAACTGAAAGGTGTGTCCGAAACATGCACCGTGCTGAAGTTTGAGGTAAATCGAGCCACGGGTTTAGGAATGACACCAATTTTCGTGTCGTATGTGGAAATTGTAATTTGCGATTTATGGCCAGTTTAACGTAGCAAACGTAGTATTTTGACTAATTTCGATTAAATGAATATCTTGAGCTTCCTGCCAGCGGTTTTTTTCATATTTTTTTGTCGACAAAAATTTTGCAAAATATGACAGTGGTTAGTATGCCATTTTATTGGTCGAGAAATATGAGTGGTTGCAAATCTTGGCGAGTGATATATAAACTGAAAGGTGTGTCCGAAACATGCACCGTGCTGAAGTTTGAGGTAAATCGAGCCACGGGTTTAGGAATGACACCAATTTTCGTGTCGTATGTGGAAATTGTAATTTGCGATTTATGGCCAGTTTAACGTAGCAAACGTAGTATTTTGACTAATTTCGATTAAATGAATATCTTGAGCTTCCTGCCAGCGGTTTTTTTCATATTTTTTTGTCGACAAAAATTTTGCAAAATATGACAGTGGTTAGTATGCCATTTTATTGGTCGAGAAATATGAGTGGTTGCAAATCTTGGCGAGTGATATATAAACTGAAAGGTGTGTCCGAAACATGCACCGTGCTGAAGTTTGAGGTAAATCGAGCCACGGGTTTAGGAATGACACCAATTTTCGTGTCGTATGTGGAAATTGTAATTTGCGATTTATGGCCAGTTTAACGTAGCAAACGTAGTATTTTGACTAATTTCGATTAAATGAATATCTTGAGCTTCCTGCCAGCGGTTTTTTTCATATTTTTTTGTCGACAAAAATTTTGCAAAATATGACAGTGGTTAGTATGCCATTTTATTGGTCGAGAAATATGAGTGGTTGCAAATCTTGGCGAGTGATATATAAACTGAAAGGTGTGTCCGAAACATGCACCGTGCTGAAGTTTGAGGTAAATCGAGCCACGGGTTTAGGAATGACACCAATTTTCGTGTCGTATGTGGAAATTGTAATTTGCGATTTATGGCCAGTTTAACGTAGCAAACGTAGTATTTTGACTAATTTCGATTAAATGAATATCTTGAGCTTCCTGCCAGCGGTTTTTTTCATATTTTTTTGTCGACAAAAATTTTGCAAAATATGACAGTGGTTAGTATGCCATTTTATTGGTCGAGAAATATGAGTGGTTGCAAATCTTGGCGAGTGATATATAAACTGAAAGGTGTGTCCGAAACATGCACCGTGCTGAAGTTTGAGGTAAATCGAGCCACGGGTTTAGGAATGACACCAATTTTCGTGTCGTATGTGGAAATTGTAATTTGCGATTTATGGCCAGTTTAACGTAGCAAACGTAGTATTTTGACTAATTTCGATTAAATGAATATCTTGAGCTTCCTGCCAGCGGGTTTTTTTCATATTTTTTTGTCGACAAAAATTTTGCAAAATATGACAGTGGTTAGTATGCCATTTTATTGGTCGAGAAATATGAG